>SNQJ01S0084445.1:41734-61920 GCA_010110895.2 Picea sitchensis
GTAAATGGTATGTTTTTGTGCTCAAGTCCATTACCTGTAAATACCTCTCTAACTAGGAGGGAGTGTTAATATTATGGTAGCTGCGGGAGGTATTTACCTCCACGTGTGAACCTCACGAGAATATAAGACTCCGGGAAGCAAGAGAAACCCTAATAAGTTGGCTAATAACCCTAGAAGCCTTGTCGGCTCAAGAAGATAATTTATATTAGACTATTAGCCTCCAAGAGAATAAGTCGGCCAGAAATAATAATAATATACTGAATAGACACATAACCATAAGGAGAAGTCGGCCCCAAAAAACTGACAGGATTACTTTAAATATAGGGTGCCAATTCTCATTTGTAGCATCTCAGCAGTTGCAGATAGAGCCAGTTCCGCGTAGCAGTTTCCCAGTTGGTGCGCACTGCAGTTGCAGTCTGGTGCGCATGTTTAGAGGAGGGTTACAGGTGCAGCTGCAATAGCAGCTAGTTTCATTTTTGGCTTGGATATCTTTTGGCTAGGGTTTGGGACTATCTGATTAGTCTTTTGTGTTGCGCTATCCTTGGAGAGAGATGCGCTGCTCTTTGTTTGGCTATCTAGCCAAGGGTTTGCTTCCGGAAGAATTCTCAGTCAAGGTTAAGGTGCTCCGAGGGAGGCTTCAACCTATGGTTGGGTGACGAGGGTATCGTCAATGGTAAAATGAGCACACCATCTTCTATATTCTAACATGAGTCACCTCTGTAATTCTAGTAAGGCTAGTCATAGAGCTGTGTAAAGTCCAAGAAATCCCTAAGAAGCCCAAAGCTCCTATCAAGAAAGAAAAAAAAATCTCATTTTTTTAAAAACACCCTCAAGACACAGAGATGCAGGTTGTTGCACCAATAGTTTGTGTATATTTTTCAAAAAATAAAAAGACTAGGTAGACTAACTGTGGTAGGCACCTTGGAGGTGACTAGAGACCCTTCAAAGACTTATTAAACTTGATAAAAACTCAAAAGGAAATAAAGAAGCCAATTAAAACAAAAAAACTTGTCTCTCAGACACTAGAGAGACTCCCCACTAGAGTCAGCCAATTCTGCTAGTAAGGAAAATCCCCCTATTACTATACTCGGAGTATAGGCAGAGCATTGATCTCCCTTAAAAGAGAATATTATTTCTAAACTACCCCAAACACTCTAAATGGATGAACAAAAAGAGATAGGAAACTAGGTTAGAAGTAGTACCTTTGGTCCTAACATGTAGACATCCCCGATCTTTGTAGCTTCCTAGGCTGTTGGTCTCCTTCAAAGCTGACTATCTAGAACACTTGTAAATAATGCTACAAACATTCTATCTATACTCATCAATATTAGGGTTAGATATAAATCATTATGCATAAATCAAATGAAAAACATAAAAACATAATATTTGGGACAAGAAAATGATTCTTTTATTCAATATGAAGATTAAAAGTTACAACCGTCAAGGCTCCTCTTAATGTTGCTCCAAGTGCATCATCCCAAAGCCTTCTCTCACAATCAACTCATCACTTTAGGGAAAGGGAAGAGATTGTAAAGGAGAAATGGCTAGAGAAGGAATGGTGAGGCCAAATCTCAGAAAGGGATGCAATACTTGGAATAAGAGGGGGAAGGGATTTTCACAAAGTTTCTCTGTTCTCATGCTTGTTATTGGAATGGGACCCCAAGACCTCCTTTTATATGAAAAACTAATAGTTATTCGGGTTGGGGATGGGCTACAGCCAATGAATTGATTGGGAAACCCTCGATAGCCCGTAAACTCCACCAAATTCGTTGCAACTTTTGGAGGTAAATGCAGGTTGTTTAGTATGCAACTAACATATGTACGCGGGTTGTCCACATGTAGCTAGGCTTATGTAAGCGGGTAGTAGTATAAGAGGGTGCGCACATGCTCCAAAAAATGGTTTTTTAAAAAGAGTTCCTCAGTTGGAAATTTGTGCAAATAGAAAGATCAATGTCATGTATGCATAGGTAGGACATTTTAGGGCTATAAAATAAAGTTAGGGGTATTTTTCTCCTAATTGGATAAAAAATAGTTAATAACCCTTTTGTTGATAATTCTTTGTTCGCTATACAGGTTTATCACAATTGTATTGATAAAGTTATTGCATGGTTGGACAATGCTTGTGCTGCTTCAAGTGTTCAAACTTATAAAAAAAATCTTAAAATTTGCATCCTTATATTTACTAACTCAACCAATCTCATAGAAGCCATCATAAAATTTTCTTTCTTATTTAGAAGCTCAATCTCATAAAAGACATCATAAAATTTTCTTTCTTATATTACTGTTCAATCTTACAACTAACATATTCACGAAAATACCTTATGATAATTGCAGTTTAGAGAACTAATTTGTGAAAAACATCCCATGTAGAAAGAATTGCACTTTAGACAACTCATTTGTGAAAAACATCCCATCTAGAAACTAGTTCAGTTATAAAAACTCATTTGTGAAAAACATCCCATCTAGAAACTAGTTCGGTTATAAAACACAGAGCAATAGTTCACAATTTTTACTTCAAAATCACCAAATTAGCCAAAAATCATTAGATTTCTAACCTAAAATCTAACCCTTCACGGCACAAGGGTTTGAGATCAGTGTCTTGCGGACAGGTCCTTTGTTCATAATCAGATGTTTAGGTTATCATAATGGATCTGAATGAATGTTCCATTTTTCTTCTTTCTATGAAGAGCAGTTCTATCTAGCAGATACAAGGATCTGTTAAAATATGTGAATCGGAATAGCTGAATATGGCGGCTCTCCCATCTGATCTGATGGGGACCAAAAGCTCGCAAGTCACAAAATCACAGGGCAAATGAGCAGAAAAACTCGAAGGCTGAATCCACATCAGGATAGCCAAACAAAAATTATCACATGATCTTCTTATTCTTTTTTGGACACATACACAACTCGGCAAACATTGGATCTGAAATGAATGTTCCATTTTTTCTTCTTTCTATGAAGAGCAGTTCTATCTAGCAGATACAAGGATCTGTTAAAATATGTGAATCGGAATAGCTGAATATGGCGGCTCTCCCATCTGATCTGATGGGGACCAAAAGCTCGCAAGTCACAAAATCACAGGGCAAATGAGCAGAAAAACTCGAAGGCTGAATCCACATCAGGATAGCCAAACAAAAATTATCACATGATCTCCTTATTCTTTTCTGGACACATACACAACTCGGCAAACATCATACTTGAGCTTCTTCGCTCCTAAACTCTTCCAAAATGCTTCTGCGGGGCAACCATGCACGTCATTGTTAGCAGAATCTGCACTTTCCCATCTCCCCAGGCCGATTATACTCTTCCCATCCAACGAGTTATAGAAGTTGTAGGAGTACAAACCTTCCCTCTTTGTGATGTATGCCTTCAGTACAGCAAGACAACAGTAAGACAATATATTCTTCACACGCTAACTACGTCTCCTACACGCTTTTGCCCAAATGTGAGCCCCTCTTTAACCTCTTCACAGTCCAATTCAAACCACCCAGAATCCACCATTTGAACAACCAAAGATAAACCCTTCGTGAATGACGCGGCCTGCAACCAACAAATACTTAATCCCAGAAATAAACAGATCATTGAAAATACAATGGAAGTTGAAACGAAATAGTATGTCTGACTAGTTGGTTACCTGTGGAAGATTTAGCCATCGATTTGTATCTTCCGTGGCGTTGCTCTCAGCAACTGAGGCAGCCTAGGATGAACAAGTTTTAAAAAACAGATCAGTTATATATATTGTCCTGCGGAATGAATGAATATAAAACGTAAGAAACAAAGAGAAGATTGCATACCCATTTTCCATTAATACTCCTGAGGATGGTGATGCTAATATTTTCCATACACTTCTCAATCGAGGCAGCGACACGGACCATTTGAGCCACCACATCATCAATGTGGCAGCCTTCCTGAAACCTCATCAATGTGGTTTATACACTCCAAATGAAACCTTTACGTTTTGCCGAGAATGCATTGTGCCCGCTGCTTCCATTGCCGATGCCTTGCAATGACAGTGTTTGTTTGGAATAGAATGTTGCGTTGGGCGAGTGGATCTCAGACCTAACTGGTCTAAATAGTCGAAGGATCGAATGGGATACTTTGAGTTGGCAGATGGTGCGTATACTACCGAGCACCCAAATCGTTCCATTTTTATGGTGAGAAGAGTTGTCTTTTTAGGGTAAGTTAAAGTTTCGTGCATTTTATTATATTTTCGAAAAATCCATCTTCAAATTGGTCCAAACTTCCATAAGCAAATCTTGGACGGTTTAAGTGTTGTTTATTCCAGGCTGTCGATTGGACTCCATTCATTAATTTACAACATTATGCTTGAGTCTGTATACATATATGAAATAGTATGGGAACTATCCTTATTTGGTAAAGATAATATCTTCAAATTGATCAAAAACTCCAGAAGCAAATATTGACGCTTTAGTGTTGTTTATTCTAGGTTGTATATTTGACCCTTGCTTATTAATTAAAGCAATTAATTTGAAACTTTATGTTTGAATAGTATGGGGACTAGCCCTATTTTGGGCAATTCCGGTTTTTTTTTGTGTGGTTTTAGGTCACTCAAAACGTTATGCTTGAATAGTATGGCGACTAGCCCTATTTTGGGCAATTTTGGTTTTTCTTTGGTTTAGTGTTTTAGGTCATTCAAAGTTTTATGAGTTTTATTGTTTTCTCGAAAATCATCACTAGTTGAGTTTTTTCAGGAAATTGATCAAAATAAAATAAAAATTCAAATAAAGTTCTGATATAAAAATACCAAAAAGGTAAGGCAACAAGTTATATGTCTCAAAGTCACTAGAATATTTATGGAATGAATCATTCAAAATCACTAAAATAAAACGAAAATGTTTAACTCTTAAAAATAACAAATATAAATGTGATTAGTGAGAATACTAGAATTAGGCATCTTGCATAGCATAATTGTCTAATTCTCATCCATTCCTAATTCAATGGGTATCAATAACTACTTTGTTAGTCAATGTATAACCTTGATAAATTAATTATAAGTATAATCATGTCATGTCATTGACGTTTTTAATGTTTTAACTAACTTAAATTAATTAATTGATATAACTAAATAAAATATAGTTAGTATATGTTACATAATATACAAGCTATTGTCTTTCAATTTTTATATTGATTTTTGTAAACATTGGAAAATCAAATTAATATATAGTTTTATGAATTTGAGTGATCAATTATTTTAAATAATAAAATATGTTATATATTGAAGAGTGATACTTTATATTGTTTTTAGATTTATAGAATTTAATTTTATCACCATATATTCTTCACTATGGTTTTATATGGTCTTAATGGTAATCCTATCTAAGTTAAAAATTATCACATCATTTTTTTTCCATTCAAAATGTCTTTGATGTTTTTAGTTTCCGCAATTTTTGACTTCTATTTGTTGGACACGCTTATCCCACTAAGGGGGAGTGAATAAGTGTGAGGGCTATTTTTATACTTCTCACAAAACTTTAGCATGATCACCATCTTACAACATCACACATTTATTAATTCCATTCATTCTAGTTTTTTTTCATATGTAAATATATTTTAATGACATACATTAAATATAAATATCTATTTACCATCACAGTAAATAACACAAAGAACACCCAATACATGTATAAGTTTCTTTGTATTACACACTACAATCCTTGCGGTTTATCATCAACGCCTAACCTAAGAGAGCACCAATTCTCAATGCAAGACCCAACTTGTGTATCTCATCACCAACTAATATGTGAGAAATCCAACCCTCAAGTACAAGTACCAATGTGTAGACAGAAAGAAATATGTCATAAACTGTACCAACATTCTATACCAAAACAACGACATCATCTATGCACAACCTATCACAACAACTTGTCATCTCATCTTGTCTCATCAATATCATCATCCAAATCTAATCTATAACTCTATAACATACCTGTTGTATATGATGAGAGTCCCGTAGAACTTTCTTTAACTTCAACAACAATAAACTACCATTATCATTAAACTTTACTTTAGTCTCACGCGGACTAATTTTCGAATAGTCAACAACCCTAACTTGCAACAATCATAACTATGCAATTGTAATGAAGAAGAGTTCTGAAAATGGTACATAATGTTCTTTTCAGTGTCTTGTCTGCAATTCCTCTCCAGATTTCAGTACTTGGAACCTCCTTAAAAGGAGTTATAGAAAATGGCATACATTGGCTGAACTATGGATTATTATAGAGAGTGAACTTTGTAGAGCATGCCACCCATGGAATATTTGTTGTATGATATGAAAAT
This sequence comes from Picea sitchensis, assembly GCA_010110895.2. Taxonomy (NCBI): domain Eukaryota; kingdom Viridiplantae; phylum Streptophyta; class Pinopsida; order Pinales; family Pinaceae; genus Picea; species Picea sitchensis. Next base: position 48,032 of record SNQJ01S0084445.1, read on the forward strand.
GGTACAAAACATACTACAAACTATAATATAGCCAATACATTTGGTCTTACTTTATTTTTATCTGTTAAGTAAAAAGTAATGATGTTTTACCCCAACACTTTTGTTTTAGATTAGTTTCTGTGGATCAGCCACAAACCTTATTTTCCACAGAGTGTAACTCCCAAAATACAATGACCCACAAGATGAAATTTTAGCATATTTACTTGGATATGTTTTATCAATAACCTCCATATTTCGATGTCTGAATCATTCTATAAAAAGGGTTATTACGAAAATGGTGAGACGACCTATAACATACCTAGAGCATCATCAAAGATCTTTTATCCTTCCTTGAATTCCAACCTTCTTTACTTCACCTTCCCTCCTAAATTCACTCCTAGATATCCTTCGGTTGGTTACTCAATTACCTGTAGATATTCAATATGCTCAATGAATACTAATGGAAGACCCTTGCTCTTATTTATACCTCCAAGTAGATTTCTCTCTAGAATTATCCACTTAACCACTTTATCCACTTAACTTAATCACTTCCCATAAATAGTAAGTTCTCCACTCCTAGATGCAACTAACTTTATTATTAAATTAATTTATTCATAAATTACTTTGACTTATCCATAAATAGAAAACTCAATTGGATTTTGTTGAAACCACTTTATTATTTAAATAATTTCTCTACACCACTTGGACTACTTTATTATTTAAATAATTAATCTTTACTCACAACTTTTTGTTGTAACTAATTTTTCTTATAATTAGTCAATTCATAACTTCTTTTCCCTTAACTAACTTCTTGTTCACTTAGCCACTTTGTCCACTCTTAACCACTTCCATCTAAAAATAGTAAACTCCAATTATAGCTGCAACCAATTTATTTTAATTGTTTCTTATGCACCCTATCATAGTTGACATAATGACTACTCCTCATCGTAGGCCCAAAACCTTTGGCCTTCATATATCCTCGTATTAGGGTTTTGGATGTTTGTATTTTCATTTATGTTTTATGATAAAAAGGCATTTGGAGCTCATTGTACTCATCTTCTTCAGAATGAGCCGTGAGCCATCACATCTCTTCCTCGAGATAAGTTGCAACCATTCAAGAAAGTTTGTTTCACCGCATTTTATAGTTTCAACAGGTTCTCTTTATTAACAAAGGTCAAGTTTTACTATATCTTTGTTTGTTTCTTTGCTATACATATGCATTTCATTTCATTCCATTAATAACCAATGATCACTAGTATTACAACAAATTTCTTTTATTTATTTCTTTGCACATGTTCCCAATGAGGTTAGGGTACAAAGAGTTGGGACTTGAAGTAGTTAATCACTTGCAATACTATCCCCATCGATCACAACGACCTCCCATGGCAAAATAAAAGAGGGACGATGGGATAAGCAAAGATCCTTAAACTATTGCTCTCAAGGGAAGCCCTCCCTCATGACAAAGGAACACAATTATGGATAACATTGCACAAGTCTTTCGACAAATGCCAATAGGAAACACATCTTCATCAAGCAAACACTTTGGAGGCAATTCACACCCTTCAAGGTACAAGTCAAATTTTGATATCCCCTTTTTTCAAGTTCATATAGATGAGAATGTTCTAGATAAATGATTGAATATTCTAGAAGGTTATTTTTCAAATTACAAAGTTTACAATAGAGAAAATATTGCCTTTGTTCTCCTTAAGGATGTCCTATGTCAAGGATTGGTGGGAGACTTGTTGGATCATGTTGCCATTGACGCCAATGGTTTGATCGATTGATGTCAAGGATTGATTGATGCTGCCAAAGGGATCGATTGATTAATGATTGATGTAATATAATATGTATTGTCCTTGATGAGAATGCATAGATGAAGATGGATCAATGAGTTGTCATTGATACATGATGAAGATGGATCACGTGGTTTCATTGCATATGATGCATTGTTGGAAAATGTATAGATGACTCATTATTGTCTTATCATTAATGATAAGGTGCACAAATGAATGAAATCCAAAGAGGTCCCCTTTATGGTGAAAGCCCTCACACTAAGACGGTTTGTGGATTGAGTTATCTTAGAAAAAAATGGTTGGAGGACCTGTATGATCTCACATCGCCTTATCATGATTACAAAGTGCAATAAATGGATGAACTCCAAAGTGGTCCCCTTATGGTGAAAATAATTTCATGAGAAGACACTTATTGATTGAGTTATTCTAGAAGAATTGTTGGAGGACCCATGCTTGTATGTGGAATAATGATATGAAGATTAGAAATTGTTGGTGAAACTATCCAGATGATATTGCTTGTCATGCCATTTTCGATGGTATGTAATGTCACATAACTCCTCATGGTTTGAGAGTTATGGCCATACAAAGATGAAGGAACCCCACATAAAGGCTTGAAGCCCTAAGGTTAAAGAAGTCAAAGTGATCTAAAGAAGAAATTATTATTTAAATGATAGAGAAGTGACAAAGTCAAAGTGGATTATTTAAATAATAAAGAGAAGGACAAAATTAAGAAATTATAAAGTAAGGTGACAAAATAAGGAAAGTGGTTAACCCTAAAAATATTTATGGAAAGTGGTTAACCTTAAAAATAAGGAAAGAGGTTATGACCTAGAAATGGGTTAAGTGACCTAAAATAAATAAATAAATAAATAAATCATTATTTAAAATGACAAAGTAAGGTGAAAAGGTCAAGGCAGCCATTTAAATAATCAAGAGAAGTGACAAAAATCAAGAAATGATAAAGTAAGGTGACAAAATCAAGAAGGAATATTTAAATGATAAAGTATTGAGAACTTTCATTTATGGAAAGTGGTTAACCTTAAAATCAAGGAAAATAGTCATGACTCTAGAAATGGTTATGACCTAAAAATGGGTTAAGTTACTTAGAGGATGAAAGTATAAAAAAAATAGCAATGGTCTCTTGTAGATCATCCTTTTGTGGATCAATGGAGAGATTCTTGTGAGAATATCTTTGGAGTAATAATGGAGAGCTTGTGAGAGCTCTTGAGCATTTTGGTGTGGAACACTTGAGCATATTGAAGATATATAGGTGACCGAGGTAACCAAGGATATCTATGCCAAATTTCGCATGAAGGCTTAAGAAAATAGGGCCCGAATTGAAGGAAGGATAAATTATTTTCATGATGCTCCTAAGGTATGTTATTTACATGTGTCATCTCAACATTTTCGGTGAATAACTTTTTCTATAATGATTTAGATTGTCGGATTGATATGACATCGAGGAAACATATCCAAGTATATATGGTAAACAATTCAGCTTGTGGGTCATTGTATTTTGGAGATACACTATGTGTAAAATAGGGTTTCCAAGGATAAATTCAAACTAGTCTAAAAATGGGTGTTTCAATGAAAACATCATAACTTCTTCATAAAATATCCAAATTAAGCAAGACAAAATGTATTGGCTATATTATGTCTTTAGTATGCCTGCATTGCTCAGATTGATTCAACAAACATTATGTATGGGGCACCATGCTGTCACTCTCTGTGAAAGTAAGCCAGACCAACAAGGTATGCCATTTTTTCTATAACTCCTTTATGAGAGGTTACAAGTAATGACACTGAGGAATTGCATAAAACACCTACAACATTTTATATCATTTTCAGATCTTTTTATTCATTATAGGTAAAAATTTATCAATATTTCACAATAGGGTTGTTGACTAATCCAAAACTAGTCATGGCTGAGACAAGCAATTGATGAGTTGGTACATACATGAGGCGAGAAGGTTGATGATGTTGGTACATATTGATGATTCATTGTTGATGATTAGTTGAAATACGATTGGTATATACTTTTACATGGTTGGATGCACTTGTTTATGGTACAAGCTGATTAAAGGCTGTTTGACACATGTTGGCCGCATGGTTGATGCTCTTTGTTTACGTACAAATTGATATGTTGAGGATTTTGCCCCTCATCCTCGCCTGGTGCTAATAATGGGGTCGAGTCTGTATTGATAGATCTGGTGCTTTTTGTACAGCTTGTACTCTATTCGGGCTTGTTATCAAAATCCCTCGCATTGAAGTCCATAATAAAAATAAAATTGTACATACATCTTGTGTTCCTTGTGGAGATTATTTGTTGATGATATATTGTTGATATATGTTGGGCTGATATGTATCTACATCTAACTGACATTAATGAAAAAAATGACTAATGAGTAAATGTCAATCGCTAAATAATGAGTTTTGTGGAAGAGGGAAGTTTTGGGAAAATATTCTACCATTCACCCTCTAGGCGTGGTAGGTGTGTCCAACAATTGGTATTAGAGAAGCCTTCACTACAAGCCTTAATGTTTGGAAGGAGATCCATAGACACACAAAATGGATGATGAAAATACTCCCTTGATGAGGAAACTTATTCTACTTGGAGAATAGAGATGAGTGTATTTGAAAACAATGGAGCAACTATTTCAAAGGCAACCATTGGTGGATCAGCCCGCTGAAGAAAAAGTCAAAGTTTGCATCTCAAAGGGAAGAAAATATTAATGATGCATTGTCTCTCAAGACCATTCTTAGTGGACTTTCAATCCTTCATCAAGGAGAGCATGGGACAACGATACCAATGATCGTGGGATCAAATTTTGCTCAATTTTCAAAGTACTCGAATGCAATGAAAACAGCTGCTAATAAGGCCCATCTCATCTTCCCATTCCTACAAGATATTTATTTCACAAACGGAGTCCGAGATGGAGGAGATATCGCGACCGGCCCGGCCAAGCCAACACATGTAAAAATTTGGGATACCGACCGTGACTGGCCCCAGGATAAATCAGACGCCACTTGAGGGCCGCATTCATCATGATGACATGGCGCTTGATGGCATGGTGCATATCGTTGGTTGTTCACATTTTCATTGGTTGGCTGGCGAATATGGTGTTGTCATGTGTCCGATTCATGGATAATAATAAGGAGACACATGGCCTAATCCATGGGTTTCGTGTCCCCATGTGGTTGGTTTATTTTGTTGTGAAAAAATATATTGGAGGTCATGGGGTTCAACCCCATGACCTCCCACATACCCACGGCTTCACTCGACTGCCCGACCATTGGGCCACACCTTAGATCTTATTATATGAATGTAAATGAATGTATTTATGTTTACAAAATTGTGTTATGTATTAGTAGGTCAGCCGGGCTTAACCCCGACTGCGGGTTTCTTTTACTTCAACATATGACCACATATATATATATATATATGTACAAGGGTTTAAAAACAAAGTTTTATACTTAAACATATGTAATATGGGCACGGTTAAAACTTTGTGCGCGGTTTGATAACCAGCGGTTATGTAGTTACATATAACCATATTGCCATGTATGCACGCAGTTACACATTTGCGCAGGAGTTACACAATCCATTTGCATGGTTAAACCATTTTTATGCCCATCCTCATGGTCGTGACAATATATGATCAATGCCGAGGGCTAAGAATGGAGGCTTGACCGGGTCTTACGCTTGTACTGTGCACGGCTGTGTACTCTGACTGGTTCTTTACTAAAATGAGCGTGTGTGCCAGTTTGGAGAACAAGGGTACATTTTGTAGAACCAGAGACAACAAAGAAGAGGGGAGACTTCAAGGAGGCCATCTTCTCCAGTTTTCGTCGCTTGTGCCTAAAGAGCCCTCGCATAGTGGGTTTTGGAGACCAAGGGAGCCATTGGAGTAGTCAGCTTGTCATTTTGAGCATTGTAAGGCATGTTTTGAGCACTTTGAGAAATTTAATAATAATGATCCATTGGAAGTCGGACTGTGAGATGTAGCCCAGAGTGGGTGAACTCCTTTATCAAGTTGGTCAGGTTTATGTCTAATGTCCACCGTTTTATGTCATTGCTTTTATGTATTTCTACATAAGTAATCCTTAATTATGTGTTGTAAATTGATCCGATTGCTAAACACATAAAATTTCACTTGCACAATTATTCAAGTTTCAAGTCTTCAAATTTTTAGATCAAGTTGGTATCGAGCACTGGTTTTGAAGACTCTGATTGTTTGCAAGTTTTGTTTCCGGACATGTTCACAAGGTTGAAACTCCTCACACGAAGAAGGTCAAATTGTGGAGCCAAGCTCTTATCCAACGAGGAGGAAGCAGCCATTCATCATGAAGTTGTAGAGAGACATTCACCAAGCATGGTAGATGCAGATGATCATGAACGTGTTCGAGATGAAGAAGCATCTTCGTGCACTCTCATGCATGAGAGATATGATGGTGCTTCATTGGAATGAACCATGATGTCTCAGGGTGAAGGATCCAACCCTTTAATGAATAAGGGAGGCGGTGGTGACTAGACTCCAGGCAGAGATGGAGGAATGGTGCTTCTCCACCACCCTCCTCCTCCATCATCTTCATCTTCTTCTTCAAGTTCAAACATCTTCCCAATGGGCATAGTAAAACTCCTTCACAAATTCGGCCATTAAAGCTTGATATAAAATTTGAGCTGCCACTTTATAATGAGAAGTTAACGCTGAAAAGTTAGATTAACCTGGATACGCCAAATTGAAGTCTATTCTAGAATACAAAAATATCCAAGATGATTAAACTAAAATTCAGTTAGCTTCATTAAGATTAGATGGCTCAAGACTTCATTTGGTGGGAATCTAAGACACTGTGAAGAAGTGAAAAAGAATGGAAAAATCTTGCTTTCTTGAATGATTTCAATAGCAATTAAAACAATTTTATCCATTAGCTTATGAACAAAAGGCAACCATGGAATGCATGTAATTTTAGACAAACAAAAGGACAAAATGTACAAAGTTCACCAGAGTTTAGGAGCCCAGCTTTGGTTTGGGAGTTGATTTGTCTTCAGGAAACATTGCTCAAATATATTGGTGCTTGGAATAGTTATTTGAGGCATACTATACCAATGTTTAATCCCACGAATTTAAATGAAGTATGTGTACAGGCTACACATTTGGAAGAAAGGGGAAATAACGAGACTCATGAAGGTTTCAAGAAGACACATAGCCAGGGAGATAGCGAAAGAAGAAATTCAAAGGCCATGGCGGTGAAGAATGTCATTGAAGAAGGAAGCTGAAAAAGTTCACATGTAAACATCAAGCTCAAAGGATGGCCATGATGTGAAGACCACTGGAAGATTCATCCTGAAAGAAGACTCAAGAAGTTTGGCAACAACGGAAAAAGGAAGTCAAAGACGGTTGCATCACAGGCCAAGATTTGGGTCTCGATTCCGTGATGACGTAAGATCACAGCATGCATGGGTTACCAAGGTAATAATTTTGTTGCAAGTACTGGGGCCCAAGTAATGCAAATGTCAATGTAACTCAACAGAGAAACAAGAATTGAATTGTTTCATATATGGGTCGGGCTCAAAAACATACAAAGATTGATACATTGTTTGATTCTGGGTCACAAGAAAATCTTATTTCACAAGAGACTATAAAGAAACTTAAATTGGAAACTAGTCCACATCCTAAGCCATACCCTCTTGGTTGATGGTGTGATAATGCTAAGCTACAAGTAAATCTGTGAAGGTGGGGAACTTAGGGTTCACTATAACTTCCAATTTGTTGATGAAGTAGAGTTGGATGTGATACCGTTGGATATATGTGTGGCATCGCTTTGGGAAGTCCTCCATTTGTACCATAGGAGCTATATTCTATCACAGAAAACAAGTATCATTTGTTTAAAGATGGGTTGAGTATGTTGTCGAGCTCACACTAAGAAATGAACTTATCAATCATTAATGCAAAATGAAGATTAGTCAATGCTAGCAAAATTTTGTTCTCTTAATGATCAAACCTAAAAAAGATGTGAAAATGAAGCATTTCAAGGCTGTGATACTAAGTTAAAACCAAGTTTATTTGAAGTTGTTAATCAAGATGATGACATGTTTAAAGAACCTAAGGGGTTGCCTGAAAAAAAAGAGGAATCCAACATGAAATCTTAGTTACAACAAGATTGCCCACTTCCTAACATTGGTATGTATATGTCAGTTATGGAAAATGTGAGATTAAAAAAACAAATCTGTGAGTTGTTAGACAATGGGGTAATTGTGCCGAGTTATTCGCCATGTGGTTCTTCGATTATGTTGGTTCCAAAGAAGGATGGAACGTTTAATGTGTGTTGATTTTAGGGCTTTGAACAAGATAACAATAGGAAATCATATCCCTCTTCCTTGCATTGATTATTTTCTTGATCAATTAAAGATGCAAAATATTTCACTTTCAAGTTAGATTTCCATGATGGTTATCATCGATTAGGATTGCGTATAAGCATACATGGAAGATACTTTAAGACTCCAAGCAAGGTTTGTTTGAATGGGATGGTAATGCCTCTTTGACTTTGCAATGCACCTGCCATTTCTATGAAGTGATGAATGATTTCTCGAGACCTTTTCAATGATTTTGTTATTGCTCACTTAGGATGATATTTTGATTTTCGAAATCTCATGGAAGAGAAGGCCATTGAACATGTGAAGAGTTTTGGATGTTTCAGAGAAAGAACAATTGTTTTGAAGTTGTCCAAATGTGAATTTGCAAACTTTGCTTATCTATTCACAGCCATATTTTGCGGGGGTGAATTAAAATTGATCCTTCCGTGCTAGTTATTTTGAATGGTCCGTAATTTTGTAGCTCGTGAATGAGGTAATAAGATTTTTGGGAGAAGCTCAATATCGGAGAAAGTTTATTGCTAACTTTTCGGCCATTGGTACTTCCACTTCGCGTCAGGGACAAAGGTCGCTAAGGTTAATGGGGAGGCAAGCAAAATAACAAGCATTTGATAATTTTGAAGGAAAAGATCAGTCTGACGTCGTTCTGTGACCTCCGACTTAAGACAAACTTTGAACTTAGCTGTGATGTAAGTAATTACGCGAAGGGGAGCAAAGGTTTCCGTGATGGTAAGCCAATCGGTTTTCATTCCGAGACGCTTAATGGCGCCGGGATTAATTATCCAACTTATGATAAAGAATTATGCATTGGTTCAGCGTTAAGAATGGTCCATTATTCAGCATGTAAGAACATCAACCTTTGCAATGTTTACAATCATAGTCAAAGCTACATCAAGTTAGGCACTTTAGATGGATGGGATTTCTTCAATGGGGCCTATCGGTTATTAAGAAGCAAAAAGGTGTTTTAACAAAGCAGCTTGATATGTTGTCCAGCTCATTAGTGCTTCAATTATTCTAAGGCAGTCCTATAATGCATGAAAGTTATGTGGAAATGTATGCTTTAGGAGGCCTAATTAAGGAAGCGTAAGGAAACTTTGGGTCACTCTAACCATGTTGAAGAATCGATTATCATTTGCATAATAATCTCTTTGTATCATCTTGGCAAGTTGTGTATTCCACTGTGAGAAAGAATCAACATCATAAGAGAAGCCTATCTTCTGTATTGTTATCATTTTGGTGTTGGGCAGACAGCTGGGCAAATTTGCGAGGTATTTTTGCTACTGGCCTAAGATGAACTAAAGTGTTTCGCGATATGTCTGCGGATGTTCGCTAGTGCTACAATAAAACCAAGTAATCGAAAGTTGGGTTTGTACACTCACTCAGCCTCCTTCGCCTGGCATTTCCATGGATTTTGTTGGTGGTTTACCCATGTCAAGAAAGGGTCATGATTATCTTATGTTGTGGTTGATCGCTTTAGCAAAATGTGCATTTTGATGCCTTGTACTGAGCAGGTAACGACAGAACAAACAACACAATTGTTCTTTCAACATGTTTGGGTGCATTTTGGTTTTCCCAAGTTCATCATTTCGACGGGACTCTCAATTTGTTGGAAGTTTTGGTCGATTTTGTGGGCAATCTATGGACACCAAGCTGAAAAGAGCACAACTTTTCATCCTCGTATTTATGGTCGACCGAGGTGGTGAATCGCATGGTAATATCTTCTTTGTATATTGCACGAACATCCTAATCTTGGGATGAACATTACATCATGTTCACATGCGCATAACGAAGTTACACCCTTTCTCACGTTGTATCGCCGCCATTTGAGACATGTTTTGGCTATTTGCCTAAGTCACCTTTGATTTCATCTTTGGGAAAGATATTTCCGCTTGATGGGCAAGATGATATTGATCGGGAAGAGAAGTTCATCAAACACCCAAATATACATCGTGGTGCAAGAGTAGTTGGAGAAGATTCAGGCCAATAATAAAGCGAGACATGACAAGCATCGAGTTGATCATAGCTTCAAAGTTGGTGATGAAGTGGCTTTACATCAGCAAGGAGAGGCTTAAAGGAGAAGAGGATTTGCAAGACCATTTCCACATGGTCCCTTCAAAATTGTCGGCAAGATTGGTACCAATGCTTTTCGCTTAGATTTGCCTCCATAAGGCGTATGTATGCGCTTGTTAATGTTGAGAATTTGAAGTTGTATGAGCCTGATCATGATCAAGGAGAGAATGTTTAGATTCCTTCCATAGACGATTTTTCGCCGTGAGCATCTACCTAATCGCAGGAAGACACCATACTTGATGTGATAGCCAACTCGGCAGGAAAATGTGAGACGGCGAAGCTGGTCTTAGCGGGACTTAATCCAAGCGAAGTCCAAGTGGATTGAGGTTTTAAGGGTGAGGGAACTATACCCCTCATCTTCACATAGACTGGAGATAAATTCTTTGATGGTCCAAAAGCTTCAATGGGGGAGGTGCAGATCGGGATCGTAAATTTTGCTCCAATTTCAGCGCTCCAAAATGCAAAGAAAACGCTGGCTACCGCTAAGGGCCGGGCCCATCTTCCCCGATTCCCATGACATTTACTTTCGCAAATGAAGTCCGTATGGAGAATTTATCGCGACGGTCCTCCAAGTCTAACAGGTAAAAATTTGGGATGCCGACTGCACTTATATGCATACCCATACGGCCACGGAGGCCGCACTCATCATGATGATGTGGCGCTTGATGATGTGGCGCATAATACCTGGCTGTTCATCGGCGATTTTCATTGGTTGGCGCGGACGCAGCGGTATGTTGACACGCGGTCTCGCTGAGGCCTAATAATAAGGAGACACGCGGGTCAACCATGGGCGCCATGTGTCCCCATGTGGTTGGTTTATTTTGTTGTGAAAAATATATTGGAGGTCAAGTGTGGTTCAGAATTCTCGACTCCCACACACCACTGGCTTCACCTCGGAATCGCCCTTCCTACCATTGGGCCACACCTTAGGATCTTATTATACGAACGTAAACGGAATGCATTTATGTTTCTACAAACGTTATGGGGGTCGGTCCGCCTAGCCCGCCCGCGGGTTTCTTTTACCAAACATACGCACCACACACACACACACACACACACACACACACACACACACATATATATATATATATATATATATATATATATATATGCAAAGGTTGGGTTTAAAACAAAGTTTTATGTTTAAAACATATGTAATATGGGCACGGTTAAAACTTTGTGTGCGGTTTGATAACCCGCGGTTATGTAGTTACATATAACCATATTGCCATGTATGCGCGCAGTTATACATTTGTGCGGGAGTTACACAATCCGTTTGCACGGTTAAACCATTTTTATGCCCAGCCTATGGTCGCATGGGCCATACGACCGAATGCCGAGGTGGTTAGGGGCTGGAGGCGCCTTAACCATCCTACGGTTTGTACCGATGCGTGGTTGCGTACGGGACTGGGTTCTTTACACTTAAATGAGCATGTGTGCCAGGTTTGGAGAACAAGGGTACATTTTGTAGAACCAGAGACAACAAGTGGAAGAGGGAGACTTCAAGGAGGCCATCTTCTTCATTTTTCAACCGTTTCAGGTGCCGAAAGAGCCCAAACAGGGGTTTTGGGACACTGCGGAGCCATTGGAGCAGTCAGTTTGTCATTTTGAGCAATGTAAGGCATGTTTTTGAGCACTTTGAGCAATTTAATAATAATGATCCATTGGAAGCTGGACCAGGAGATGTAGCCCGTAGTGGGGTGAACTCCTTTATCAAGTTGTTGTGTTTATGTCTAATGTTCAATGTTTTATTCTACTGTTTATGTGTATTTCTACATAAGTAATCCTTAATTATGTGTTGCAAATTGATACGGTTGCTTTAAAACACATAACATTTCACTTGCAATAATTATTCAAGTTTCAAGTCTTCTTCAAATTTTAGATCAGCCAAGGATCTATGGCTAAAGCTAGAGGATACACATCAAGAAAAGAAAGAAGATGTTGAATACCACTCTGTCAATATTATCAAAGGTAAAGAATCTCTAACTCTTGATTGCATATGTGATGATTTTGAAGGAATTTCAAATAAAGGAAAAGAATCATGTGATGATGTTGGAAAAAAGGAAGATATTAAAGATACTTCAAATGAAGGTAAAGAATCTCCAAAGACTTTTGATTGCATTGATTCAAAATGTGATGATGTTGAATTTTTCTCAAGTGAAGAAGATGGTCTAGAAGCAATTTGTGTAAAGTTTGATGATAGTTATCGCATGGAAAAAATAGAAGAAAATCTATTAGAACTTCAAAAGGAAATTGAATAGGGTTTATATAGATATAGAAGTGATCATTTATATACACACTATACCTATCTTTCAGATAACACTAAAAAGTTTCTTAGGAGGAGTAAAAGGTACATCTTGATGTTAAAGGAAATGCTCGAGGAGAGAAATAAGACTCAACTAGAAGAAAAGGAAGAAGAAATCACAATATTAAAGAATTAAAAAGAAAATGTGAAGGTAGATGATGAGATTAGAAAAAGTTTTGAAACTATTGTCCATGTCAAGACCCAAATTGAAGAAGCCAAAAGAATAGAGGAACTATTGAAGAATCAAATAAATGAAAAAGAAGAGTCATGTCATAAGATAGAAGATGAAATTGTTGACAATAGAAAAAAGGTAGAAAAGTCAAACAAATTCTTGAATAGCTCACTAATATTCGATGAGATCTTAGAAATTCAAAGATCACCATATGATAAATCAAGTCTTGGATATAAAGAAAAAGATACGCATGCTGAAGAAAGCACCTCAAAGAAGCATGAGGTAAATACATCAAAGAAAGAACACAATGTTGTAAAGCAACCATCTACACAAGGAAAAGAAAATTTCAAAAGAACAAAGGAAGGAAGACATCAAGAAGCTATTCCTGGGACACCAAAGCAAAGGTATGAAAGTATTTTTCATGGGCATTGTTATTCATGTAATGGATATGGTAACAAAGATTTTGAATGTAGATCTTATAAAAGAAGATATAATGGAAGATTTTATAACACCATGAGGTGTTGGAGATGTGATCAAGTAGGACACATTGTTGTTCACTATAACACTATGAGATGCTACAACTATAGTGGATTTGGCCACAAATCCCATGAGTGCTGGAACATAAGAAGAAATTCCATGATGAAGACTTCAAATAGCATGACTAGAAGAAGGAATGTAGTAAGGAAGGGAGACATATTTAAAAATATGGATGTTCAGAGCTCAAGTTTGGAGGAGCAGGGACATATATAGAAGTGGGTGAAGAAGATAGAGCAGCCGGAACAGAAAATGAAAGACTGAAGGGAAGCTCAAGTAAATCATCTACTAAAGCATACACAGGTGTTGTGGTATCAGTCATGTACATATATAGGTTGACCTTGTATAGGTCGTGTACATACGTGAGAGTTATGTAGAAGACCATGTATATGTGGTAAAGCCATGAGAAAAAGGCTATGCACATGGATTTCCGCTTGATGTGATGGTATAACACTTTGTTGCAGGGTTTGACATTGTTTGTTGCAGGTTCTGACACTATTTTTTCTAGGTTTAAGTGTTCATCTATTGGATTATATAAAATAAAATCTCAAGTGCATGACACTAACCCATGAGTATGGATTGATGTTGATCTGTTGGTGTACATGGATGGTACATATTTGAGTTTCATTGATATATCTTATGATGTATTATTGGAAGCATATA
>SNQJ01S0084446.1:12812-26919 GCA_010110895.2 Picea sitchensis
CCTCCAACAAGTTCATGACATATTGGACAGAGCCAATGCTAAGTACAAGCAACGACATGATCAACATCGGGTGCCACACAACTTCCAGGTGGGTGACAAAGTGTGGCTACATTTGCAAAAGGAGCGCCTCGCTGGACCCTACCACAAGATTTGCCCACTCCGATATGGGTCATACACCATCACCAAGGCTGTAGGGGACAATGCCTTTGAGATCAGTATTCCACCATTCCTTGGTCTGCACCCAATGTTCAATGTGGACCGCCTTCGACCCTACTTTCCACCTCTACTAGACACATCCGACATGGAAGAACAATTCACACCAACAGAGTTAAACCCAGATTGCATGGAACAATCCACAACTGATCGAATTATGGACACACAGATCAAGAACACCTGCCAACAGAGGATCCAGCTATATCGAGTTGTCAAAGCAGGCCAACTCCTTCACCAAGGCAAGTGGCTCACTAGGGACCAAGTTCAGCAGAAGTTTCCTCATCTCATGGAGGAACTCAACGCAATGGGGACCATTGCTTCCTAAGGGGGGAGGATTGATCTAGGTGGATATTGGTGGCCACCCTCCTATTCCACTTGGACCCACACCATTGTTTCTTTTAGTTTCCTTAATTGTAGCACAATTTACTATTTTTAGCAGTTCTTCGGGTCCTGAACTTCCGGAGTTGTTTTGAGGCCCTAAACGGTGTTTTTTGGGCATGAATGCTTCGGGCGAATATGAGTCTGTTTCAGACTCGATATTCACTATCAGCAGTGTAGTCCTCAGATAGATATTTCTAACGATGTATCATGTGCTTCAAACGGAGATAGTATGCCAAAGTTACGACTTCGGGAAATATATGTACCAATTTACCCCAACGGGGCCCATATTCTGGCGTTTCATCTCCCAGGGTTAGGTTTTTGGATGTTTAGGGTTTTCCATTGTTTCTCATTAATATATAGGCCTTTGAGCCTCATTGTAACAAGCATTTCAGAGGCCAGTAGTCGCTGTTAGCACTCTGTAATTTGCCCAAGGCTGTAAGGCAGTCACAGAGGCAACATCAAAACCACTTCGAGTCTTGGATCTAGCCCTCCAAGACTCAGAGAGGGATCTCTCTGTATGATATAGATCTGTTTTAATATATATTAGGCTAGCTATGAAAGTATGGGGTTGGGGTTTTTGAAAATATTTAGATGAGGATGTGGTTGACGAGTTTATCAGATCACCATTGGGCTATGGGGTCGGTTTATAAGACAATGATCAAATCAAATCTAGAGGTAAATGTCTCCACAGGGAAAGATAGTAACAACTGTTGGATCAAATCAAGTTTAAAGGGTGTCGATTTGAGGAAGAAAAGGGGGAGGAAAACTGAGCAAATGAGCAGTTAAGAATTCATAGACTGAGTTTTAGAAGAAAACATAAATATTATTGAAAAATTTGGACAAAGAGTATGCACGCATAAATTCTTCTTCATTAACTGTTTTTCAATAATAAGAATTGAAAATGTTTGAATGATAGAAGAAAGATAATTAAAAACAGGCAAGGGACACACCACCAACACTGGTACACGAGAATCCTGTAAATCATTTCCTCCATCATTGATTTGTCATTCCAAAATTATAGAGAAACCTCCTGAAGTAACAAGGCCCACAGTCCAGCCAAAAAGGGCCAAAATATTTCCATAGGTCGAACCCTTTTACATTAAAAACATCTGAATAAATAGCCTAGATCATCCCAATAAGTTTCGGAAGTCGGTTTAACCGCCTCGGCCAAAAATAGCCACCACTCCCACAAAATTTGGAGCTTTCTGCCATGAAAGACAGACCGGTTTTCTGCAAAAAAGGGGTCCGAGCAGACATGATTTTCTCTTCAATTATGACACCTGGGAGAAAACTGAAAGAGTTTATTGTATATGGGCATGTGATGGACAAAACCCTCCTTCGGTTTCGCCAAATTCGTCCCCAGCTGGCTGTAACAGCTCCTGCAAGATCGGGACTGTAACGGAAAATTGAGAATCTGGAAAAATGGGCCTTGAATATGGCTTTGATTCTCTCTTCTCGTAGCTCCGTTGCAAAAACTGAAAGAGGTTTTTGTTCTTCAGCCTGTTTTGAGAAAAAACCTCTCTCGGATTTTTAAAATCCGCCTCCGTTTGCCCAAAAATCGATATGAAAGAGGACATGGTAAAATAGACAAAAATGGCAAGACAAAGGCAAAAGTGGTTTTTTCATGAAACGCAAAATTCCGGACCCCCCCCCTCTCGTTAAATTCCAGACGGTGAGGGGGGGTCCGGAATTTTTATGGACCGTTCGTTATTTTTGATGTGATGCGTGATGAAATGGAAGAGCATGGAGTTTAATGGGGATTCCAGACCCCCCCTCTCGTTAAAGTCTGGAAGGTGAGGGGGGGTCCGGAAATTTTATGGAGCGTTGATTTATTTATATGGGATAGTGGATGGGGGCGCTTGGTGTTAAATGTGAGCGGGATTTTATGTAAGTGGAGTGTGACGTAGGGGTGAGGTATGTATGATGTACGTGCATTTTGACTTAGGGTAGTTTATTGTTATGTTTTTGTTTTAAATATTATTTGTTATATTTGTANGTTTTGTTTTTTTGTTTTAAGTTTATATAATTAATATTTTATGTTTTATCATATTTTATTATATTTTAGTTTTATTCTATATTTAATTATTATATTTTAATTTTTGTCTTTTTTAATTTTTTTTATCTTTTTATATTGTTTTTTTTGTGTTTTTTTATTTATTTAACTTTTATGTTTTGTTATTTAATTTGCTTTATTTAACATTAATTAACAAGATTAACCTAGTTACTAAACTAACCTATTTGCTAACTTAGATTTTTAGCTTAAGTAATAATTAACTAATTAATAATTAATTAATTATTAGCTAGTTATTTATTAACTAGTTTAATCTATTCTAACTATACTAACATTTATCATTATTTTAATCTAACTGACCTATTATTCTTTTTGTTCATCCTAAGTCTGATTATTCACGGATGGGTGACGGGCGAGAGGTAGTCAATGGGGCCACAGGACAAGGGAGTGAGGGCACAACGTGTATGAAGGATGCAGCAGGGTGATGGGGGATCGAGCGAAAAGAATGGAGGGAGGAAACGGGATCAACCGAGCCATACTTCGTCATCACGAGAGAAACTCCAAATCAACAGTCGAAGAATCGATTCGCCTATAATTATAGGACCCCAACAACCACCACATCTCTTCTTAGAGATAAGCTACCAGCACCTTAGCTAGTTTATTTCCATTTTATCTGTAAGCATTTTTCAGTCATTTGTTATTAATGAAATGAAGTCTTATTTCCACTACATCTTTGCATTTATGTGTATTTCGGTATTTCATTGTGTTCCTACATAAATCTGGATCACAATAAGCCCCTTTGGGAGACTGGAGCATGTCCCTGTGGACATCGACGATGTAAAGACATTTGTAGACTTCGAAGTAATTGAGATAGTTGACGATAGTTGTCCTTATCCTATGTTGTTAGGCATTGATTGGGATTTCAACAATTCCACTGTCGTTGACTTAAAGAAAAGAAGAATGATGTTTGAAGGTGATGGCCTTAGGGTCATTGCACCTCTGGATCCTAATGAAGGTCAAAGATACACAAAACCCATCAGAGAAGAAGACTGTGCATATGAGCTAGAGAATATATATAAATTGACAGCGAGACAACAAGATTACATTAATCCTACAACAGACGGGAATTTAAGCTGGCGAAGTGATAGCGCATGCTCATCGGACTCAGAAGAAGCACTAGAGAATTGGCAGAACAAAATGTATGAAGTCTCGGCATGGAGGTGTACTATATTGACTAGGGAAGTGCGCTGGATCGGCACAGAAGTAAGCAATTTGCCCACATTTGATGGTTTAAATCATTTAGAAACATTCTTATTAGATTTTGAAGAAATTGTACTAGTAAAACAGAGATTGTTGGTGCTGGATGAGGTTTTGAAAGCAACTCCAGCAAGATGGCGGGGGACACATAAAAATAACATCATAGACTGGACGCAATGTCACACTTTGGTGGCAGTGCGCTTTTCAGAACAAGTAGAAGGATGCGAAGTTCGATACACAGGTCAAAGTTGTCCGAAGGACCATGTGAAAGATTGTGAGGAGGCCTGGAGAAGCATTCCTCAAGAACAATGGATGCATAAGTTCATCAACACTTTGGACACAACGCCTATCAATTGGTATCTTCAAGCAGAACTGTGCCTCACCACTGCACATTGGCAAGGTATGACTTAGAATTTCGTAGCTACGTTTTTAT
Organism: Picea sitchensis; assembly: GCA_010110895.2. Classification (NCBI taxonomy): domain Eukaryota; kingdom Viridiplantae; phylum Streptophyta; class Pinopsida; order Pinales; family Pinaceae; genus Picea; species Picea sitchensis. The sequence continues at coordinate 17,108 of SNQJ01S0084446.1, forward strand.
TTGAAATCCCGTACCCTTCAATAGATCAAGCTCTACAAGCTGTAAGATAGAAAGTCTTTGAGGAGGCACCTAACCTCACTATTGAGCAAGATGAGGATGAATGGATTTAACCCCTTCAGAAATTGCAAGGATGTTACAATATCAATGTCAATGAAGATGACGATCCTAGGAATGTGAACATCGCAAAAACAAAAGGAAAGAGAGACATAGAAGGACCAGGAGTTGACCTACCTTTTATTGGACAACCAATTAAAATTAGGAAAGTCAATATTGGGACAGAGCAAGCACCTAAGCTGGCCAACGTTGGAGATTATTGGGATGATGGCACTATTGATATGATCACAGAATTACTACATGAATATCAGGACTTGTTTCCAACCAAGTTCACTGATATGAAGGGAATTAAAGGACCCATGGGAGAGATGAAAATTCCCTTGAAGTGAGATGCCAGGCCAGTCAAACAGAGACCCTACACATTGAATCCCAAATATAAGCAGAAAGTGAAGATTGAACTAGATAGGATGTTGGAAGCAGGAATCATAGAACATGTGGAAGAATCATAATGGATTAGCCCTACGGTGGTACAAGATAAGAAGACATGAGAGATCGAGATTTATGTAAATCTTAGGAAGCTGAATTATGCAGGTTTGCATGACCCATTCCCTACACTGTTTACAGACGAAGTGTAAGATAATGTAGGAGGTCAGGAAGTTTACTCCTTCACAGATGGATTTTCAGGTCACCAAATCAGGATTGCCAAGGAAGATTGCCACAAGACCAAATTTGCAACAGAATGGGGATCCTACCAGTACACAGTGATGCCTTTTGGATTGAAGAATGCACCAGCCATCTTTCCTAGGGTGGTGGTCGAAGCATTCAAGTAGTTTTTACACAAATGTTCCACGGCTTTTGAGAGGATGAGAAAGCAATTCGTGATTCTATTAAAGAGGACCGTGAGTGTTGGTAAATTTAAATTATGAAGGATCCTCATCCACAACAAACACTGGAAATACTACAAGCATTGAGAATAAATTAATTACTCGAAATAAACTGATGCACTAGTGGGGGTTTCATGGTGTTTCCTTTAAGAGTAGTTTCCTATTGCATAGATTACTATGGCCACCCTATTCCCTTTCAGATGATCTAAATCATCAAACTGTGCAATGGGTTTCAACGAGTCCCAGAAACCACCTCCCACACCCATATTTTACTATATTTTGACTTCACCGTTTTATACGCAACATAGATAAGTACACCCTCAAAAAAATACAAACATGCAAAGCTAAACCACTGACATCCGGAACCAAATTCATAGGCGAAAACCTTAAAATGATGATCACTGGATTGAAGAAAGGGATAAACTCTTTGTTGTGGCCGTAAAGCCAAAAAATGACGGCAATTTGTTTTACTCTTGTCGAATCAGCGCTTTGGAAAATTCCAAATTTTTTAAAAGTGAAAGGTAATTGACGAACTTAAAACCCAGTAGCCATTAAGGATTTCTTAGGGTTTGATATGGTGTTGCCTTGTGGGTGGGCCTCGAGTAAATCCTATGATATTTAGTGCGATTAATAGAGCAATCTGCTTCATCAAATGACCTCTCAAGAAGTCACTCAAGCATGAAGAATCTCAACTTGAGGTTGTTAAGAGGGGCACGGTCAACATAATTGTTGAAGGTAGTAACTTCAAAATTCGGCCATAGCGATGAACATGCTTTGAGGAAAGAGACTTGTTGGACTAAATCCTAATAATAATGATTCAAGTCAGCTTGGAATTGTGATGAAGAGGCGGCTTGTTTGGTGGTAAGCCGACTAAAACCATGGGGCCGAGACTTCTTGGACCAAGCGATGTAATAGATTATACATTTGGACATATGAACGAAACAACTGAATGGAAAATTCATCCACTTTGTCATATCATAATGTTTAATTGCATGAGATCAGCCAAACCAGAGCCGTAAGTATGCCCTCTGTATGAAGCAGGAAAGGTGAAACAATGAAAACAAATAAATAAATAAATAAAATCATAAAGCTATAGTGGTTCGTTCAAAGGGAAGTTGTTGTTCATCCAAAGGAAATGACGGTTGCACCATTTTATATCTTCAATTTTTTTTTACGTCGGTCCATCCTTCCGGGCATGGAGAGGGATGAAAATATCGATTCTATTATTTATTTGTTTATTTTATTTTATTAGGATTATATATATATATATATATATAAAAAAGGTCGGTCGACAGTTCTTTCACGTCTTCCTGAGATTCTTCTTACTCTTATGTTTTTGTTTTAATATAAATAATGCTAATAATAACAACAATGCAATTGACTATAAAAAAATGTGTTAATGTTGTTTAAAAATTTTCAATAAACCTGTTAACTATTTTATTATTATTATTATAGTTTTGAATATCACATATATAATTAATTAAAATGAAATTAAAATTAAGTAAATCTTTAACCACTAATTAAACATATATTATATATCCACTTACAAATTTTGTAATAGACATGTCTTGCTATCAAATTGTTCTATTTTGTTTAAATCTTTGCCACCATAAACTGCAAGAGCACTGAGAGGTCTCCATTTAATTTTGTATCCAAAAAGATTTATGGTGAAATAAAACTTTCTTTGAATATTGTGCCATCTAAATTTTACTAAGTTGGCCTACTCATTAGTAGTAAGATTCTTTAGTTTGGAAACTTTGGCATAGGTTGTAAAGAAACGATTCTTTAATTTGGAAACTTTGGCATATAACGAGAGGTTTCATTTGCATTTGGAAGAATTTGTACTTCCTGTTCCACTGATAGGTATCGAACAGTCAAACTTGAAGTCATAGAAAATGACATAACTGTTATAGTGTATCAAATTTGCAACATTCAAACTCATATAAAATAATATAAAGTTAATATGAGTTTAATCGCTCCATTATGATATAATGTTTTTTGCAAATATAAGAACAACTTAAGCTAGTATACACAAGGAGTCTAGTCGAACTGCCTCTAATAAGAAATGGTGAAAGGAACGATAATTGCACAGTTTAGTTTTCCTTACCTGGCAATGCCAAAAAGACGAGGTAGATATTTAGTATATTTTGAGATATTTGGTATTTTAGGAAAGGAGTTTGTGTTGGAATAAAGAATGTACATGCAAAAGATTGTAGCGTTCTTCAGCAATGACCTTCTCGTCCCAACGATTGCTTACCAAACACGTATTTGGTGAATAAAGATCTTGCAAGATTGCTAATTTTGCAGACAATCATCTCATTTAATGTGAAGCATTAAATAGATTTAGCCGTCAAATAGGATGCCATTCGATTGATATCTTACAACATGATGTTGGAAGTAAAGTGATTTGATTTTACAACATGATGTTGGAAGTAAAGTGATTTGATTTTGAAGTAAGATATCGTGTAACATAAATCTTCCTAGTTGAAATTAAATGGATATCTTGTCTTTTATGTTGGAGGGAAAGGATTGATTAAATTTGTGGTAAATAAAAAAAAAATAGTTTAAAATAAAAAAAATTAAAATTTGATTAAATTTTCAAAAAAATTGATTTTATTATATTTCAAAATTTTGTTTAAAGGTTTCTTTTACTATTCCAAATTAATTTAAATATTTAAAATCCAATTTAAAAATGGTCAAAATACAAGTTGAAAAGATGCCAATTGCAAAATGTTTTATTATTTGTTTGGATTTATTATTCTGTGCAAGTTGCAAGTGTTCGTTTTTCAACTTAGGCATTATGATTATTATGAATGAAAGTATGTTAATAAATCTTCTAAACTTCCAAAACTGAGGATAATATTGTTGTTGGTATATTGATAATATACCTTCTATTTTTGTATATTGCTTATTATGCAGGTATGTTTCATTTACGAATATTATGAATTATTTATTGCTTTGTAATTTTATGAGTATTGATTATTATTATTGATATTTTTTATAAACTTAAAATAAAAGTTAAATTTTTTTTTGTATAAAATTATATTTGAATTTTCACCATTTAAAATTCAACTTCATAAATTCAAGATATGACGTTTTGATTATAGCTCAAACTTTGTTGTAAATATGTAAGGCTTTAGCAACCCACAATCTTACTAAATATACAATTTAACTAACTTTTAGTAATATGTGTACCTTCATAAATTCAAGATATGACGTTTCGATTATAGCTCAAACTTGGTTGTAAATATGTAAGGCTTTAGCAACCCACAATCTTACTAAATATACAATTTAACTAACTTTTAGTAATATGTGTACCTGCCATGGATTTAATAATATACCTACTTACCAAGGATCTTGGAATCAATAACTCCAATAATATTATACTTCTTTGGAGATGAAATATAGATTGAAAGGCATTTGTATACAATAGGGTATGATATGATATTGAATTACTAGCTTCACCTTTGTATTGTTTTTTAATAAAAATTAGTAAGTTGTGTTTTGCAATCTATTACACTGTTAATGTTGTAAAGAGGCTAGGTGTCATGTGACTTCTCTTTTGATAGGATTAGTTTTTTGTTATCCTTTAAATTTTTGTTGGATATAATTAAACATATTTAAAATGTCTATATGGTTGGGGATTGTTTTTTTAAAACTATTGATTTATGGTTTGATAACTTACACAAATTTTATTATAAATATGATTATAGTTCAATATTTAAATTGTTGATTTTATGAAATGTAGTAAATTGGTGACTTGGATATTACAACCAAATTGTATCATAAATTTAATTGGTTATTGAAATTTGACTTTTGCCTTAGCCTACTAAATTTAAAATTCAATTCCCTCCTAAGATAATCTTAAAATAGTTGGTTTTATTTGCAAATAACCTTATTATTATTATTATTATTTTTCTCTCCAACTAAAAACAAAAGAGGGGTAGTAAATTAAACAAAATGTCATATAAAGTATTATTATACCTGTCAATAGGCATGGTATATAGCTTTGAGTTAGGCTTGACTTTCTATTAGTTCATGGTTGACCATAAAATATACACCCCTTTATCCAAAGTTTTAAAAAATAATTATTTATTTTAAATTTTAAATCTCATTTATGTGATATCTTATTGGCCAAAAACTTTGAAGTCTTATTGCTGCCTTCACTTCCCCCAATGTAATTGTAATAAATATTTCTTGTTTTTTTATATATATTGTCAAAAGTTGGGGGCCCATCTTGTTAGATAAATAACCCTTTCTTTTTTGGAATGGACATGCATGTTTTTTTGGTTGTTCTCATTTAATGGGTACCTTTTTCCTAGGCACATTTCAATAAAATAAAATAATATTTTGTAGGTAGGATTCAAATGGATGACAATTGTACTTTTTCTTTTACAATTATTTGAGTGTTAAAGTTAAAATAAAATAATATAATATTTTGTACAATTCAAATTTGATGGCATTTGTATTTTTTTTTTCACAAATTTTTTGAGGGTTAAACTTAGATATAAGTTTTATTTTTATATTACAAATTTTGAGTGTTAACCTTAAATATAAGTTTGAGTGTTTTACAATGTATAATCTAAATGTTTTATGAAATTGGGTTTTTTTAAGATCATTCAAAATAATGTGGANTTTGACCAAAATAGTTTTGAGCATTTTTAAAGGTATAACGTTACAATTTGATTTTTTTAATTATTTTAAAACATTTTTATAAATTGTGATTAGTTGTTCAAATGCATCTCTTATTGCCGCGACTGCGTAATGATCTTCAATGGCTGCAGAAGGATCTTCAACGTCCTTTAATGAGATGAGCCTCAACGTCCTTTAATGAGATGACTCTTGCCTGCCATATTCAACAAATGAATTTGTTATTCATCTCGACACATGTGGTGGATTCAATACAACTATTGTTTTATTTATTATACCTGCATAGTGGCAGGTATACGCTACCATGCAGCCTTGTTTATTAAGATACACATACACCTTCATAAGACAAGTCAACCATATATTTTATGTGGAGTCCTTCCATATATATAGATACACACATGGACACTTTAATTAAAGTGAAAAGAATGTTATAAATAATAGTTGAGGGGGTTTGTCTCTTTATTTTAAAAAGTTCTTAATGGCTCATTTTATTTTTACATAATCCTTTATCACTAAGACTTTATGTTATATATTTTGAAGTATAGAAGGGGATCATAGTAAAAGAAGAGTGTTAGATGGTGTTTGGATGTATGGTAAAGTCGGAGGTCATATTCAATTATAAATTCAAGCAAAGCATAGTCATAAGTATGATTTGTTAGTAACGTTGAGGGACATGGCAGAAGTAAGACTAGTCCATGTCACATAGAGTAGACCATATTAGCATTGCTAAGAGAGAGATATGTATGGGTATTGCAAGAGGGACAATCATTACTTATGAGTTACGAAGGATTATCCTCGAGAGGAGGTCAATGAGTTGTAGGCTATCGTGATGTTAGTATATTATGAGTGGAGAATAATGATGGTCCCCACATAAATCTTGTGTGTTATGTGTTGTGAGAAGATAAGTGGTTTTATATAGCACCACTTATTCTCCCAAAAGATAAGGCCAAATGACTATTCACCTTAGAGGAAGCATCTTTTGGAGAAATTGACATGGGGTGCAATGTATAGAAGTTTTGCTAGGTTAAGAGTATAATTTATGCACATGAGTTTCCTCTATACTTAAGTGTGGGTGGGAAAGAGAATTGTGGATTCTATTCGGGTTAGTATGGTGATACTGACAACATAACACTGTAATGGGTGCGTTCTACGTTCATACGAATATTCAAAAGGATACTATGGGTGGACTTATGTTGTGAACCTAGAACTTGAGTTTAGAATGATAAGTGAAACATTGTGATAATATGTTTATTTATATCATAAGGTGTGATGGGGTATATGGACCAGTTCCTATTGGTCGATGTGATTTTAACTCAAATTGTGTCTAATTGTTGATTTTTACTTAATTGTACTAGAGTAGTGGAGTTCAGGTATATCATGTGAAGGATCCATAAAATTAGTCAGAAGAGTAAAAAGTACCTTAATAGATGTTAGTTGATGAAGAACAAAGTTTAAAGATGAAGGAACTCGTTGAGTGCTAGTAAAGGAACCAGAAAGTGCTAGAGGCAAAAATTGGTTAGTAGCATATAGATATAAAGGATATAAATTTGAGACATATGAAGAGAAATTGTGAGATAAGAAAGCCTTAAAGACAAGTAGTGATAGAGTTTAGAATGGACCCTAGTAGGAAACTTGCTCTTGGTTTGTGATACTAACAAAAGTAAGGTAGACATGGTGCTTTTACATGTAGGCATGTTTGTAGTAGTGAATTGTTAATACAAAGCATGAACTTTTCGACTATGATGGGAATGATCCTATACTAAACATTTAACTTGATCGAGATTTAATTTTTATGACTTGAGAGGAAAGTTAGATTGGGGACAATGACCAAAATATAAAGTGATGATATCACATGACAATCGATTAACAATATCTTAGTCAATGCTCCTAAGAATGGAAAACTATAGAATGCCAATCTCATGAGTAATGGCATATGTATTGTCAAGCTAGAGTGATAATCAAAGACAATAATGATTGTTTATAATTATCAAGATATCCTAGGTGAGATTGTATGTATGAGTTAATGAAATTATAATCGATGAGGAGAAAAGGGTTATAACTAGCGGTCAAATGAGTAAACTATACATTAATTATGGGGGTCCTATATGGAACTTAAGAAGAATAAATATATAAGAGAATCTTGCATTTTCATTAATTTAATTACCAATGGTATAAAATAGAGTCGAGACATAGTAAGGTGCTAGTCACATTCAACATATTAATAGACTCAACATGTTTTAATCTGGTGAAATTGCTTCTTTTACTCGGTAAACTGCAATTGATTCTACATCTTCTAGGACCGGTTTATTGGTTGGTATACTGACGACATACTTCGATCCGTATGCTGCCAAACCATCCCTTTCGGGGGTTCCTTAGGGACCGATTCACTCTGTGTAGATTGACTGAACTTCCATTCAAGGATAGGCGTCGCCGAGCCCGCCGTGGTTACTGCACGGGAGGGCCTTTCATTAATATGCTAAAGGTAAAGATCACTGAGACCATGCTTATTTATATTATCTGTCCAAAGTGAATCCGCACTGTCCGGGAGAGTTAATACAAAAGGAGTCTTTATTCTATTATTATGCTCACGGGTATGCACTTAAAATCACACATTGATGAGACCATTCGATGATTGCATTCATTGATTGCATTCTCCAATAAGCCATTTACGAGGGTTTACGTACTATTTAAACGTATAAACGCTCCTTCAAAGGAGTGGAGCTTGGAATTCTATGAGTCACTTCTCCCAACAAGGAACTTGGATTCGCCTTCAAAATTCGGCTGGAGATGCCTGGGTCAGAGCGACGCATCAATCCTCATATGCCCACTACTATGGTTGTTTCACACTTCTTATGGGGGCTCCTCCTGAGAGAGGTCAATGAATAACGTATCACTTGATTGTTGGACTTCATACCCCAATAATCTGAAGGGTCTAGCAGTAGCGGTATGGGCTTAACTCACTGAGGTTGTGGCTTACTACGGAGCCAGTGTGATGGTTCCCCATTCGGAGGTGGGGGATGAGTTCTATTTACTTATACAGTAGCCAGAACCTAGGATAAAGAGGAATGGGTAGAGGTTACAAGCAAAAGGCCCCCACCCCCAGCAAGATACAGGGGCCATAGAGAGGAATGAACGGTACACCAAACACCATAAGTAAAGGACCAATGGAACCAATATAGCACAAGGTTTGTTGTTATAGAAGACACATAAAAATTGTGTCATTAACTCTTCCTTAGATTAAGAATGACCATAACTTCGGGACAAAGTTTCTTGAAGGGTGGGTATATGTATCACCCCATATTTTGACCTTAAACTGTTAGAACTCTGATTGTACTCATCATAGTAATTCATTGTTTAGTAACTATTTGGACTTAGTTATATTGGTATAGACATTTGAGATATATATATCTTGACCTATTTTATGTGTTGCATAATGTTATTTTATTGGTATATGTTCATAAGGATGATAGTTATGAGAATTGTTCAAACATGCAAATTTAAATGTGGAATTTTAATACAATGGATACTAGTGTAACATTACATTGTGGATGTATAATAGATATGAGACATGTTGTAAATAAGCATACATTTCTTAACTGAATGTCAATACAAATATAGATGATCGTATAAAATATGTGATGTGTATGCATGGATACGAGTATTGGTGAACTAAGTTGCAGGTTGACAAGTTGTGTAATAACCAAATGATTGTAGTGTTGAGGTAACTTGGATGTCGTAGACATCCAAAAGATAGTGTATGCTATAAGTTGTACTTATGATTTAATTTATGGTTTTAAATATTGCTATGATCTGTGGTAAGTGTGGTTTTGATAGGAGGCACAACTTGCCCAGAGTGGTTATTTTATGACGTGACTCTAAGAACAGTAGTTTCACAATATGGCTTGATGTAGGGTGTTGACCCTAGTTCTATAAGAAGGGGTGGAGGTATTTCCCACCGTTTATCCTCTGAAACCTAGAGTCCTGGGAGGGTTGTGTGAAGTCACGCTCCCCTAGACGTGTGATGGTGACTGCTAGTTGTCTGTTGGGGAAGCTTGGTCGAGATGTATAACACTTCCGCTTACGGGTTCTATCTGGATTTAGGTCAATATAGTTGACGCTCCAGTTTAGTCCAACAGAGGAAAGGATAGGATGGAAGATGGAAGTAGGTTAGGAAGGAAGGATACTTCGATGTTAGTTGAGAATATTGATTGGGGATTAGAGATG
>SNQJ01S0084446.1:29091-41686 GCA_010110895.2 Picea sitchensis
CTTCCTTATCCCTCCTTCACCGACTCCTCCCCTCATTTACTCCCTACCTAACTCATTTATTACCTCCTTATCCCTTCCTGTTAATGCCCCTTATCCCCCTTTATTTAATATCTTATCCCTTGTAGTTAATATGTTTCCCTTTTCGGGAACATAACTTAATTTAATAATATATTTTATTATCCACCTTTTATTTATTTACCTTATTAATTAATGAGTTAATTAATACTTAAATTAATCATTGACAATCAAGAATAACTAATTAATAATAAATAATTAGTTAATGTTATTTTAAGAAATAAATATAGTTTAGCTAATCTTTTAGGATTATATTATTAAATTAATTATAATTAATAATCTAGGGTCGTTACAGATCTTGCAAGATCGTTAATTTTGTAGACAGTCGTCTGATTTAATGTGAAGCATTAAATAGATTTAGCCATCAAATAGGTTGCCATTCGATTGATCTCTTACAACATGACGTTGGAAGTAAAGTGATTTGATTTTACAACATGATGTTTGAAGTAAAGTGATTTGATTTTGAAGTAAGATATCGTGTAACATAAATCTTCCTCAATGGTTGAAATTAAGTGGATATCTTGTTTTTTATGTTTGAGGGAAAGGATTGATTAAATTAGTGGTAAATAAATAAATAAATTAAAATTTGATTAAATGTTTTAAAATTTTGATTTTATTATATTTCAAAATTTTGTTTAAAGGTTTCTTTTACTATTCCAAATTAATTTAAATATTTAAAATCCAATTTAAAAATGGTCAAAATACAAGTTGAAAAGATGGCAATTGCAAAATGTTTTATTATTTGTTTGGATTTATTATTCTGTGCAAGTTGCAAGTGTTTGTTTTTCAACTTAGGCATTATGATTATTATGAATGAAAATATGTTAATAAATCTTCTAAACTTCCAAAACTGAGGATAATATTGTTGTTGGTATATTGAAAAGACATGAATTGCTACCTTCTATCTTTGTATATTGCTTATTATTATGCAGGTATGTTTCATTTACGAATATTATGAGTATTGATTATTATTATTGATAATTCTTATAAACTTAAAATAAAAGTTAAAAATTTTATTTGTATAAAATTATATTTGAATTTCCACCATTCAAAATTCAACTTCATAAATTCAAGATATGATGTTTCGATTATAGCTCAAACTTTGTTGTAAATATGTAAGGCTTTAGCAACCTGCAATCTTACTAAATATACAATTTAACTAACTTTTAGTAATATGTGTACCTCCCATGGATTTAATAATATACCTACTTACCAAGGATCTTGGAATCAATAACTCCAATAATATTATACTTCCGTGGAGATGAAATATAGATTGAAAGGCATTTGTATGCAATAGGGTATGATATGATATTGAATTACCATCTTCACCTTGGTATTGTTTTTTTATAAAAATTAGTAAGTTGTGTTTTGCAATCTATTACACCGTTAATGTTGTAAAGAGGCTAGGTGTCATGTAACATCTCTTTTGATAGGATTAGTTTCTTGTTATCCTTGAGATTTTTGTTGGATATAATTAAACATATTTAAAATGTCTATATGGTTGGGGATTGTTTTTTTAAAATTATTGATTTATTGTTTGATAACTTACACAAATTTTATTATAAATATGATTATAGTTCAATATTTAAATTGTTGATTTTATGAAATGTATTCAATTGATGACTTGGATATTACAACCAAATTGTATCGTAAATTTAATTGGTTATTGAAATTTAACTTTTGCCTTAGCTTACTAAATTTAAAATTCAATTCCCTCCTAAGATAATCTTAAAATAGTTGGCTTTATTTGCAAATAACCTTATTATTATTATTATTTTTCTCTCCAACTAAAAACAAAAGAGGGGTAGTAAATTAAACAAAATGTCATATAAAGTATTATTTATTAAGATACACATACACCTTGATAAGACAAGTCAACCATATCTTTTATGTGGAGTCCTTCCATATATATAGATACACACATGGACACTTTAATTAAAGTGAAAAGAATGTTATAAATAATAGTTGAGGGGGTTTCTCTCTTTATTTTAAAAAGTTCTTAATGGCTCATTTTATTTTTACATAATCCTTTATCACTAAGACTTTATGTTATATATTTTGAAGTATAGAAGGGGATCATAGTAAAAGAAGAGTGTTAGATGGTGTTTGGATGCATGGTAAAGTCGAAGGTCATATTCATTTCTAAATTCAAGCAAAGCATAGTCATAAGTATGATTTGTTAGTAACGTTGAGGGACATGGCAAAAGTAAGCCTAGTCCATGTCACATAGAATAGCCCATATTAGCATTGCTAAGAGAGAGATATGTATGGGTATTGCAAGAGGGACAATCATTACTTATGAGTAACGAAGGATTGGCCTCTAGAGGAGGTGAATGAGTTGTAGGCTATCGTGGTGTTAGTATATTATGAGTGGAGAATAATGATGGTCCCCACACAAGTCTTGTGTGTTATGTGTTGTGAGAAGATATGTGGTTTTATATAGCACCACTTATTCTCCCAAAAGATAAGGCTAGATGACTATTCACCTTAGAGGAAGCATCTTTTGGAGAAATTGACATGGGGTGCAATGTATAGAAGTTTTGTTAGGTTAAGAGTATAATTTATGCACATGAGTTTCCTCTGTACTTAAGTGTGGGTCGGAAAGAGAATTGTGGATTCTATTCGGGTTAGTATGGTGATACTGACAACATAACACTGTAATGGGTGTGTTCTACGTTCATACGAATATTCAAAAGGATACTATGGGTGGGCTTATGTTGTGAACCTAGAAATTGAGTTTAGAATGATAAGTGAAACATTGTGATAATATTTTTATTTATATCATAATGTGTGATGGGGTATATGGACCAGCTTCTATTGGCCAATGTGATTTTAACTCAAATTGTGTCTAATTGATGATTTTTACTTAATTGTACTAGAGTAGTGGAGTTCAGGTATATCTTGTGAAGGATCCATACAATTAGTAAGAAGAGTAAAAAGTACCTTAATAGATGTTAGTTGATGAAGAACAAAGTTTAAAGACAAAGGACCTTGTTGAGTGCTAGTAAAGGAACCAGAAAGTGTTAGAGGCAAAAATTGGTTAGTAGCATATGGATATAAAGGATATAAATTTGAGACATATGAAGAGAAATTGTGAGATAGGAAAGCCTTAAAGACAAGTAGTGATAGAGTTTAGAATGGACCCTAGTAGGAAACATGCTCTTGGTTTATGATACTAACGAAAGTAAGGTAGACATGGTGCTTTTACATGTAGGCATGTTTGTAATAATGAATTGTCAATATAAAGAATGAATTTTTCGACTATGATGGGAATGATCCTATACTAAACATTCAACTTGATCGAGATTTAATTTTTATGACTTGAGAGGAAAGTTAGATTGAGGACAATGACCAAAATATAAAGTGACGATATCACGTGATAATTGATTAACAATATCTTAGTCAATGCTCCTAAGAATGGAAAACTATAGAATGTCAATCTCATGAGTAATGGCATATGTATTGTCAAGCTAGAGTGATAATCAAAGACAATAATGATTGTTTATAATTATCAAGATATCCTAGGTGCGATTGTATGTATGAGTTAATGAAATTATAATCGATGAGGAGAAAAGGGTTATAACTAGCGATCAAATGAGTAAACTATACATTAATTATGGGGGTCCTATATGGAACTTAGGAAGAATAAATATATAAGAGAATCTTGCATTTTCATTAATTTAATTACCAGTGGTATAAAATAGAGTCGAGACATAGTAAGGTGCCTATTAAATAGGGCTAGTCACATTCAACATATTAATAGACTCAACATGTTTTAATCAAGTAAAGGTCCAAGGGAACCAATATAGCACAAGGTTTGTTGTTATAGAAGACACATAGAAATTGTGTCATTAATTCTTCCTTAGATTGAGAATGACCATAACTTCAGGACGAAGTTTCTTGAAGGGTGGGTATATGTAACGCCCCATATTTTGACCTTAAACTGTTAGAACTCCGATTGTACTCATCATAGTGATTCATTGTTTAGTAACTATTTGGACTTAGTTATATTGATATAGACATTTGAGATATGTATATCTTGACCTATTTTATATGTTTTATAATGTTATTTTATTGGTATATGTTCATAAGGATGATAGTTATGAGAATTGTTCAAACATGCAAATTTAAATGTGGAATTTTAATACAATGGATACTAGTGTAACATTACGTTGTGGATGTATAATAGATATGAGACATGTTGTAAATAAGCATACATTTATTAACTGAATGTCAATACAAATATAGATGATCGTATTAAATATGTGATGTGTATGCATGGATACGAGTATTGGTGAACTAAGTTGCAGGTTGACAAGTTGTGTAATAACCAAATGATTGTAGTGTTGAGGTAACTTGGATGTCGTAGACATCCAAAAGATAGTGTATGCTATAAGTTGTACTTATGATTTAATTTGTGGTTTTAAATATTGCTATGATATGTGGTAAGTGTGGTTTTGACAGGAGGCACAACTTGCCCGTAGTGGTTATTTGATGACATGACTCTAAGAACAATAGTTTCACAATATGCCTTGATGTAGGGTGTTGACCTTAGTTCTATAAGAAGGGGTGGAGGTATTTCCCACCATTTATCCTCTGAAACCTAGAGTCGTGGGAGGGCTATGTGAAGTCACGCTCCCCTAGACGTGTGATGGCAACTGCTAGTTGTCTATTGGGGAAGCTTGGTCGAGATGTATGACACTTCCACTTACGGGTTCTATCTGGAGTTAGGTCAATATAGTTGACACTCCAGTTTAGTCCAACAGAGGAAAGGATAGGATGGAAGATGGAAGTAGGTTAGGAAGGCAGGATGCTTCGATGTTAGTTGAGAATACTTATTGGGGATTAGAGATGCCACTATTGTTTACTCACTTGGTTCCTTCCATGTTTAAAACCCTCTTGGATTTCCTATTGATATTTTAAGTGTGATAATGAGTTATTGATGAATTGGTGTAATTTTTTTCGTTAAGATTATTAAATGATGCATTACTTGATCTGTTGTCCTACATGTCTTGGTGATCATATAGGAACTATGCACTAGAGGCAACGATTGTTTATCGTTAGTACATACATGAGATATGTGTCTGCTAGCTACGCACGCATACCCTACCCATGTACACTAGTACAATTAATTAATGTATTAATTATTAAAGTAAATTATTAACTATTTAATTGAATGTTTATTGAATATGTAAATTATATTGCATAAAAATATATAGAAGCATTAAATACCTTCTTGACTTTGATAGATGGTGGGTATGATGAATTAAATAAGCATGGTGGGGTGTTATGTACATTTTGGGGAAAATTGTCAAATTACATTTATTAGCTAGCATGAGAAGAAAAACTTTTCATTTTATTTATTGTTGTTTAATGCAAGTCATTTATATTTTTGTTTTATTTTAATCTTTTCCCGAAAATCTATATAAGGGAGGTTGATGGATAATAATGAGGGTGGTTGAGGAGACTTGGGGAAGGGTGTATGGAAACTTGATAAATAGGGAGAAGAATTGGTAATGAAGGGGGGATTGGAAGGTTTGAGCAGGATGAGAGGTTGTGAAATATTTGGAAGATATATTTCTTATGATGGTTTTCTTTGAGCATTGGTGCTTTGTTGTTCTTGGAGTCACGAGCACAGAGGGCCAAGAAACCGAAAGGTTTCTTGGAGCTAGGAAGTCGGCTAGACACCTAGTTGGCTGGGAAGATTCCATTGTTTCACCCTGGGTAAGTGGGAAAAGAATACTTGGAAGTGCCCATGACTACATTACAACTGATGAGCTTCAACAAACTAAGGAGAAGGTATTTTTGGGTGGTATTTTGTTATTGATATTTTGGATATACTTCTGTTTTAAGTTATAAATCTTAGAGTTAACCTATTACTTATTTCATCATGTTATTTAGATTTATCATTGAGAAAATGTAGAATAATTGTGTAAATGAAAATCCATGAAATTATGCTAAAATAAAGTTGTTATTGTGTATGTATTTAATGAATTGTTAATTGTTTAGCATCATGGATGGGTGTTACATATGGTATTAGAGCTATGGTTATAACTCTTAGATTCTATGGGCCTTCCAGAACTAAAGATAGAAATAATTATAAAAATAATCGTTAAATTTGATTGAGTTATTATTTCTAGAAGATTTAAGGCATGTTCAAAATTTTAGAGCATGGAAATCTTTACCGCAAATTCCAATGCCCATAATTTTTAATTTAACTTATTTAACATGATAATTTGAGCAATAATCTCCCAACTAGATTGGATTTTGTTACCTCTTAGGCCAGAGTCTATCTATATTTCCCTCCTTTCCTACTAGTCCTTTATTATAACGAATGAAAAGAGAAATAATACCAAAATAAATAAATATAATCCTTGTGTGCGAATATTGTTCAAGTGTTCCTCTATCAAGGGGTTATTTAGGAGGCTTTGGATCCAAAACTAGTTTTTCTCTTAAAACTAGAATTCCCATAAGTTCTGATACCTCCATACATTCTTCCATTCTTCAATTGAAGACAAGATTTCGTTCCACGGCTTTTGAGAGGATGAGAAAGCAATCCGTGATTCTATTAAAGAGGACCGTGAGTGTTGGTAAATTTAAATTATGAAGGATCCTCATCCACAACAAACACTGGAAATACTACAAGCATTGAGAATGAATTAATTACTCGAAATAAACTGATGCACTAGTGGGGGTTTCATGGTGTTTCCGTTAAGAATAGTTTCCTATTGCATAGATTACTATGGCCACCCTCTTCCCTTTCAGATGATCTAAATCATCAAACTGTGCAATGGGTTTCAACGAATCCCAGAAACCACCTCCCACACCCATATTTTACTATCTTCTGACTTCACCATTTTATACGCAACATAGATAAGTACACCCTCCAAAAATACAAACATGCAAAGCTAAACCACTGACATCCAAAACCAAATTCATAGGCGAAAACCTTAAAATGATGATCACTGGGTTGAAGAAAGGGATAAACTCTTTATTGTGGCCGTAAAGCCAAAAATTGATGACAATTTGTTTTACTCTTATCGAATCAGCGCTTTGGAAAATTCCAAATTTCTTAAAAGTGAAAGGTAATTGACAAACTTAAAACCCAATAGCCATTAAGGATTTCTTAGGGTTTGATATGACATTACCTTGTGGGTGGGCCTCGAGTAAATCCTACAATATTTAGTGCGATTAATAGAGCAATCTTCTTCATCAAATGACCTCTCAAGAAGTCACTCAAGCATGAAGAATCTCAACTTGAGGTTGTTAAGAGGGGCACAGTCAACATAATTGTTGAAGGTAGTAACTTCAAAATTCGGCCATAGCGATGAGCATGCTTTGAGGAAAGAGCCCTGTTGGACTAAATCCTAATAATAATGATTTAAGTTAGCTCAGAATTGTGACGAAGAGGTGGCTTGTTTGGTGGTAAGCCAACTAAAGCCATGGGGCCGAGACTTCTTGGACCAAGCGATGTAATAGATTATACATTTGGACATATGAATGAAACAACTGAATGGAAAATTCGTCCACTTTGTCATATCATAATGTTTAATTGCATAAAATCAGCCAAACCAGGGCCGTAATTATGCCCTTTGTATGAAGTAGGAAAGGGGAAACAATGAAAACAAATAAATAAGTAAATAAAATCATAAAGCTATAGTGGTTCGTTCAGAGGGAAGTTGTTGTTCGTCCAAGGGAAATGACGGTTGCATCATTTTATATCTTCAAAAAACATTTACGTTCGTCTGTCATTCCAGGCATGGAGAGGGATGAAAATATCGATTCTATTATTTATTTGTTTATTTTATTTTATTAGGATTATATATATAAGGTCGGTCGACAGTTCTTTCACGTCTTCCTGAGATTCTTCTTATTCTTATGTTTTTGTTTTAATATAAATAATGCTAATAACAACAACAATGCAACTGACTATAAAAAAATGTGTTAATGTTGTTTAAAAGTTTTCAATAAACCTGTTAACTATTTTTTTATTATTATTATAGTTTTGAACATCACATCATTAATTAATTAAAAATGAAATTAAAATTAAGTAAATCTTTAACCACTAATTAAACATATATTATATATCCACTTACAAATTTTTTAATAGACATGTCTTGCTATCAAATTGTTCTATTTTGTTTAAATCTTTGCCACCACAAACTGCAAGAGCACTGAGAGGTCTCCATTTAATTTTGTATCCAAAAAGATTTACGGTGAAATAAAACTTTCTTTGAATATTGTGCCATCTAACTTTTACTAAGTTGGCATACTCATTAGCAGTAAGATTCTTTAGTTTGGAAACTTTGGCATAGGTTGTAAAGAAACGATTCTTTAGTTTAGAAACTTTGGCATAGAACGAGAGGTTTCATTTGCATTTGGAAGAATTTATACTTCTCGTTCCACTGATAGGTATCGAACAATCAAAATTGAAGTCATAGAAAATGACATAACTATTATAGTGTATCGAATTTGCAACATTCAAACTCATAGAAAATAATATAAAGTTAATATGAGTTTAATCTCTCCATTATGATATAATGTTTTTGCAAATATAAGAACAACTTAAGCTAGTATACACAAGGAGTCTAGTCGAACTGCCTCTAATAAGAAATGGCAAAAGGAACGATAATTGCACAGTTTAGTTTTCCTTACCTGGCAATGCCAAAAAGATGAGGTAGATATTTAATATATTTTGAGATATTTGGTATTTTAGCAAAGGAGTTTGTGTTGGAATAAAGAATGTACACGCAAAAGATTATAGCGTTCTTCAACAATGACCCTCTCGTCCCAACGATTGCTTACCAAACACATATTTGGTGAATAAAGATCTTGCAAGATCGCGAATTTTGCAAATAGTCGTCTCATTTAATGTGAAGCATTAAATAGATTTAGCCGTCAAATAGGATGCCATTCGATTGATCTCTTACAACATGATGTTGGAAGTAAAGTGATTTGATTTTACAACATGATGTTGGAAGTAAAGTGATTTGATTTTGAAGTAAGATATCGTGTAACATAAATCTTCCTCAATGGTTGAAATTAAGTGGATATCTTGTCTTGTATGTTTGAGGGAAATGATTGATTAAATTAGTGGTAAATAAAATAAAAAAATGATTAAAATAAAAAAAATTAAAATTTGATTAAATTTTCAAACATTTTGATTTTATTATATTTCAAAATTTTGTTTAAAGGTTTCTTTTACTATTTCAAATTAATTTAAATATTTAAAATCCAATTTAAAAATGGTCAAAATACAAGTTGAAAAGATGCCAATTGCAAAATGTTTTATTATTTGTTTGGATTTATTATTTTGTTGAAATTGCAAGTGTTCATTTTTCAACCTAGGCATTATGATTATTATGAAAGAAAGTATGTTAATAAATCTTCTAAACTTCCAAAACTGAGGATAATATTGTTGTTGGTATATTGAAAAGATGTGAATTGTTACCTTCTATCTTTGTATATTGCTTATTATTATGCAGTTATGTTTCATTTACGAATATTGTGAATTATTTCTTGCTTTGTAATTTTATGAGTATTGATTATTATTATTGATAATTCTTATAAACTTAAAATAAAAGTTAAAAATTATATTTGTATAAAATTATATTTGAATTTTCACCATTCAAAATTCAACTTCATAAATTCAAGATATGACGTTTCGATTATAGCTCAAATTTTGTTGTAAATACGTAAGGCTTTAGCAACATGCAATCTTACTAAATATACAATTTAACTAACTTTTAGTAATACGTGTACGTGCCATGGATTTAATAATATACCTACTTACTAAGGATCTTGGAATCAATAACTCTAATAATATTATACTTCTTTGGAGATGAAATATAGATTGAAAGGCATTTGTATGCAATAGGGTATGATATGATATTGAATTACCATCTTCACCTTTGTATTGTTTTTTTTTATAAAAATTAGTAAGTTGTGTTTTGCAATCTATTACATTGTTAATGTTATAAAGAGGCTAGGTGTTATGTAACTTTTCTTTTGATCGGATTAGTTTCTTGTTATCCTTGAGATTTTTGTTGGATATATTTAAACATATTTAAAATGTCTATATGGTTGGGGATTGTTTTTTTAAAACTATTGATTTATTGTTTAATAACTTACACAAATTTTATTATAAATATGATTATAGTTTAATATTTAAATTGTTGATTTTATGAAATGTAGTAAATTGATGGCTTGGATATTACAACCAAATTGTATCATAAATTTAATTGGTTATTGAAATTTGACTTTTGCCTGAGCTTACTAAATTTAAAATTCAATTCCCTCCTAAGATAATCTTAAAATAGTTGGTTTTATTTGCAAATAACCTTATTATTATTATTATTATTCTCTCCAACTAAAACCAAAAGAGGGGTAGTAAATTAAACAAAATCTCATATAAAGTATTATTTATTAAGATACACATACACCTTGATAAGACAAGTCAACCATATCTTTTATGTGGAGTCCTTCCTTATATATAGACACACACACACACACTTTAATTAAAGTGAAAAGAATGTTATAAATAATAGTTGAGAGGGGTTGTCTCTTTATTTTAAAAAGTTCTTAATGGCTCATTTTATTTTTACATAATCCTTTATCACTAAGACTTTATGTTATATATTTTGAAGTATAGAAGGGGATCATAGTAAAAGATGAGTGTTAGATGGTGTTTGGATGCATGGTAAAGTCGGAGGTCATATTCAATTCTAAATTCAAGCAAAGCATAGTCATAAGTATGATTTGTTAGTAACGTTGAGGGACATGGCAGAAGTAAGACTAGTCCATGTCACATAGAGTAGCCCATATTAGCATTGCTAAGAGAGAGATATGTATGGGTATTGCAAGAGGGACAATCATTACTTATGAGTTGCGAAGGATTAGCCTCAAGATGAGGTAAATGAGTTGTAGGCTATCATGGTGTTAGTATATTATGAGTGGAGAATAATGATGGTCCCCACACAACTCTTGTGTGTTATGTGTTGTGAGAAGATATGTGGTTTTATATAGCACCACTTATTCTCCCAAAAGATAAGGCCAAATGACTATTCACCTTAGAGGAAGCATCTTTTGGAGAAATTGACATGGGGTGCAATGTATAGAAGTTTTGCTAGCTTAAGAGTATAATTTATGCACATGAGTTTCCTCTATACTTAAGTGTGGGTGGGAAAGAGAATTGTGGATTCTATTTGGGTTAGTATGGTGATACTGACACCATATCACTGTAATGGGTGCGTTCTACGTTCATACGAATATTCAAAAGGATATTATGGGTGGGCTTATGTTGTGAACCTAGAACTTGAGTTTAGAATGATAAGTGAAACATTGTGATAATATGTTTATTTATATCATAAGGTGTGATGGGGTATATGGACCAGTTCCTATTGGCCAATGTGATTTTAACTCAAATTGTGTCTAATTGTTGATTTTTACTTAATTGTACTAGAGTAGTGGAGTTCAAGTATATCTTGTGAAGGATCCATAAAATTAGTAAGAGGAGTAAAAAGTACCTTAATAGATGTTAGTTGATGAAGAACAAATTTTAAAAATGAAGGAACTCGTTGAGTGCTAGTAAAGGAACCAGAAAGTGCTAGAGGCAAAAATTGGTTAGTAGCATATAGATATAAAGGATATAAATTTGAGACATATGAAGAGAAATTGTGAGATAAGAAAACCTTAAAGACAAGTAGTGATAGAGTTTAGAATGGACCCTAGTAGGAAACTTGCTCTTGGTTTATGATACTAACGAAAGTAAGGTAGACATGGTGCTTTTACATGTAGGCATGTTTGTAATAGTGAATTGTTAATATAAACCATGAATTTTTCGACTATGATGGGAATGATCCTATACTAAACATTTAACTTGATCGAGATTTAATTTTTATGACTTGAGAGGAAAGCTAGATTGAGGACAATGACCAAAATATAAAGTGATGATATCACATGACAATCGATTAACAATATCTTAGTCAATGCTCCTAAGAATGGAAAACTATAGAATTTCAATCTCATGAGTAATGGCATATGTATTGTCAAGCTAGAGTGATAATCAAAGACAATAATGATTGTTTATAATTATCAAGATATCCTAGGTGAGATTGTATGTATGAGTTAATGAAATTATAATCGATGAGGAGAAAAGAGTTATAACTAGCGGTCAAATGAGTAAACTATACATTAATTATGGGGGTCCTATATGGAACTTAGGAAGAATAAATATATAAGAGAATCTTTCATTTTCATTAATTTAATTACCAGTGGTATAAAATAGAGTCGAGACATAGTAAGGTGCCTCTTAAATAGGGCTAGTCACATTCAACATATTAATAGACTCAACATGTTTTAACCAAGTAAAGGTCCAACGAAACCAATATAGCACAAGGTTTGTTGTTATAGAAGACACATAGAAATTCTGTCATGAATTCTTCCTTAGATTGTGTAACATCCCGCTCTGGCGCACTTACCAAACTTATTCTTTGAGGACACTTGCTCGCAAGTGATCTGG
>SNQJ01S0084447.1:16580-27449 GCA_010110895.2 Picea sitchensis
ATGCATCTATTTCAATTTTTACATGCTTAGTTTAGTTTTATTTCCTTATTGTTTATTTCTTATTTTCTCTTTAGTTGAGCCACTAATCAACTAAAAAAATGTTGTGTTGTCTTTCTTGCCGAACTATATAGTTAAGGGACCTCTTTTTTCTCACCCAAGTGCAAAAATGGACCCAAAAAATTGGTAACACCACCAGGGAATTGGATCAAAATCCTCCCCAATTAGGCTATGAGAGATTTCTTTCTCACTCGTTTCTATTTGCTGGTATCAAAACCAACCTAGTACAACCCTCAAATGTAGTAATTGGTCCTCCGATCAAGAAAACCCAATTTAAATCTCAGTTCTGCCATTTCTTTGCTTGTGCATGGGTTCAGGAAAAAAAGATGCACTGACCATGTAGATTTTATACCAGAAAACCTATGCAGACTACATGACTGTCATGTCAAAACCAGCATGGATCCACTTGTACAAACTGTTCAAATGTCGAACTCAAACCTGCACGGATCCACGCAACTTTTGGACCTGTACCTAGTTGGATCATGTTGGATTAATATCTCTCTTCTACTTATTGGGTTGAACCAGGTTCAGATCCTTGATCGATTTTCAACAAAAACCTCTAAAACTATTGACCCTCCTGGTGAACCACAAAGCAACACAACGCATAGAGTGCACTGTGCTATCTTACCCGAGATATCTTTATGGGAGACTAGAATGTTCAAGTTCTTGTAGTCTAAGAATGAGTAGGGATCTGAGACTGTATTCTAGCTTCTTCATACATTCAACATATTATCCATCCATAATTTCTAGGATTCATTCATCTTTTAAGCCATGCATGAATTCTAATATACTTATCTTAACCATCCATTCATTCATTCATAAACTAATCACTGACAGAGATATACATGAAATAAACATATCATATAATAGAGGTTTTATCGTGGTTCACCCTCTCTTGGGCTACATCCACGAAGATTTGGATTATGTGCTCTTTTATTAGGTCTACTACAAAATAGGGCACTGCACACATTACATTTTTTTCCTTACAATCATAAATAGGTTCAAGACCTTCTATGAGGCAGACTAGACCACACCAAGCTCCTCAACCTCTGATCTAACTCTCAAAATTTGTCCTAGTTGGCTCTTCTACAACTTTATTACAATCGATCGTCTCTCACTTCTCAATAACATTGAATTGATTAACTCTTCAATAAAAATAGCCTTAACCTAGACCTCCTAGGATCTTATTTATACTAGTTTCTAGGCTTATCTCCGTTAGAATTCTTTGTCCAAAACCCTAACCCTAACATGGTTAGGTCTAATTGTCTACGTGCCTTGCATGATTTCCTTCTTTCCATGTTTCTTTTAGTCGCACATGATGCTTTTTCTACCATATGTTCTTCTCCAAAATTAGGCCTCTCCTTATCGAAATTGGGTATTTCCTCAAAATAGGACTACGCTCAACATGCCACCAACACTGACATGTGGCTCATCCTGAGCTACTTAGGTAGTGCGTGCTCCCTACACTTCCATGTCCAATCTAAGGAAGTTTTATGCTATTTCCTTTCCTTTCTCTCTCATATGTGAGACTTTGTTTGTTAGCACATCTACAGTCTACGTTGTTATCTCCTCCTGCCTAAATCTTGCGATCTATGATTGTGCATGTGCTCTACTTGTATTCTCCTCCTCTAACTGCACAATCATGTGTGATGCTTGTTCTTGGAGGGGTTCCAGTTCTGCTTGTCTTTCTTGCTTCTTTATCTGCGCGGTTTTCAAATCTGACTGCAGCTTCTTCATATATTGAGTTCCCTTTAAGCGCTCTGTAATGCTCATTGTCTTATGCCTTTGTTTGGGCTCTTACATGGCTGCACTGCTCATCTCCTCTTCTTGGTCCCACTGTTGGACCTTCTCATCTTCCTCCAGCATTTTCCAGAGTTGCACGATGCTATCAAATAGTTCTTCTCTTGTGCTTTCTTATTTCTCCATCTCATCCATTTGGAGTGCATTTTCTTGTTTCCTCTATTCTCGAACCTCAAGAGGAGTCGTTGGGTTAAGCCTTTCCTTAAGATACTCAATATCATGTCTGTATTGATCAACTATTTGTGCAATGAGGTTGATATTCTCTAGTCCACTTCCTTTGGTGATGCAATACTGCATCTTTAGCTACGCCTTCTTGGGATCCCTTGTGGCTTGAATCCATACATGATGCTTGGATGCCTTGAATTTGGCTATCCTAATTGTTTCCTGCACTAAATCCATTGGTATGTGCCACACATTTTCTATGTACTGTTGGATCTCTTCTAGAAGCATGGAAAACACAATTGTATTTTCCTACTGCATCTTGTTGTCATTTTCCTGCTAGAGGGACTCATACATGGCCGCATAAAACTTTCCCAATATGTCTAAGAATGTTGATAATTTGGGCTCTTTCCACCCTCCCAAGGATATCAAGATGATCAACCATGAGTAATGGAACTCGGTTCAATTATATTGTGCATCGTGATAGCCAATTAAGAACTAGTTTAGTAGGTATGGTGCCCAGCTAAATATAACTCCCTTCGCGCATTGTGTGGCAGCTGCAATAACGCTTGATGGTGCTTCCTCTCTGCAGAATTTTCTCAAGATTTTACAAGCCATCATCTTGCTAGAGAGCCTAGTCGTGTTTTCATTGATGTACTTAATGACAATCCCTTTATTGCCTTGAGTAGTGTCGAACTGATCTTTAACATGCTCTACTATCTCTTTTTCGCATGCCTTATTCTCTAGGTATTCTTCTGGACATGCGTCGATTGTGGGGAGTCCTGTGATTTTTGCAATCAATGCCACATCAATCTGCACCGGTCTATCCATCCATAGGATGCCTCCATGGAGGTGAGTGAATAGATGTTTGACACATAGGCCGACATTCTTACCGCACCCAAAATGTGGTATGTCTAATAGGTTCATGATTCTTGAGTTGTAGAGCCCCATGATCCACTGCGTGAGCTCTAGTATAGGTTTTTCGAGGGATCCAATTTCCCCTGTGTTTATAAGATAATTCTCCTAGGCCAACTCTGGAAACTTGGCTACATTGCACACATCGTGATCAATGTACCTAAGCTTAATTACCTTTTGTTAGAATGTGCTCATTTTACCATAGACAATATCACTATTGTCACCCAACCATAGGCTGAAGCCACCCTCCGAGCACCTTGACCTTGACAGAGAGAAGAATTTTGGTAGCAAACAATATCCAAGCAAGGATAATGCTCCAAGCAATAAGTAACCAAAGTTGATCAGAGAGTCTAACCCAGAAAGATAGAAAAAATGGCTTCACAACTGGTGGCATCAGCTTCTCAAGGACTTGCACACAAAACTGCCAGACTGCAGTGCGCACAATTCTTTCTGTGATTCTAAGAGTTTTGTGTAAAATGAAGACTGGCACCCTGTATTTATATCGACTCTGGCAGATTGCCTAGGTTGACTTCTCATTCTGGGTACTAATTAATTCATATTAATTATCTCTCTAAGCCAATATCTCTTCTAGGGTTACATTCACTTCTTTCGTTTCTTCTGGAATATTCTAATCTTTTCAAAGGTCACAATGGAGGTTGATAGCTCCCGAAGCTACCATAATATCAACACTCCCTCTTATCTAGGGAGGTATAACTAATAATGGTCTTGAGCACAAACAGACCATTCAAATGGTAGCATCATGAGCACCGTCATTATTATCCAACTGGATAATCTTCATGACAACTGGTATAATGTCAACTGATAGAACACAATTGTGTTTATCCATAGTAGTACACAACTACTCAATCTGTGAAACATAGTCACAAATAGTGGAACATATCAACCATAGTAGAATTCCTCTACTATATAGAGACATACAGTCTCCATAACAATCATCTGATATCAACCTGCACATAAAACATTGTTATGATATAAACTAAATCATCTGGCCCATTATTCCACTCACATCTGTGAGATATGGAAGAGCATCTGCCCTAAGAGTAGAAAATCAATGATGGGATATCTGGACTATTATTCTCAAAAAAGGAAGAATAACTATCATGATTTTTGAGCCTAGACCATTCCTTATCTTGGGCCATTCCTACGACACTAAACAAAGTGCAACCTGAAGAGAATGAGTCTTCCCTAGGGAACGCTTGTCCCTGGTTATTGAACCTGGACCATTCACCTATATGGGCCATTCCTCCATCACTAAACAAAGTGAAACCTTGAGAGAATGAATCCTCCCTAGGGAATGACTGTCTGGACCATTTCCTAAGGAAATAGTTGTCCTACACCAACCTCCAAAATGGACCATTCTTCGAAACTGCTCACAAATGTGAGCTTCAAAAGAATGAATGTACAATGAGGTTGACCAATCTTCTTGACCACTACTGAGAGTGATCGTCAAGAAGAGATACTGTCCTAGACCATTCCCCATGTTAACCACAATGGGAAATCATTGTCTATGGTACATCAACAATCCATCAAACCATTTTCATTACGAAAATGACCATTCAATCTGGACCATTTTCCGAACTAGAAAATATCTGTCCATCAGAAATTTCAAACCACTTTTCGAACTGGAAAGGAACTGCCCAAGATGGACCATTTTTCAAAATTGAAAATGACTATCCTCAATTCAATGATATGTCAATGCTCCCTCCCAACCTGGAAAGTCATTTCTTCCCTTTCAGCTAAGGGAGTTATTTCCACGATCCCCAATTTGTCTCAGAAATATGCAAACTTTATTCTAGAAAAAGGATTTTTCAGGATATCTATTCTCTACTCATCTGTGGGGATATACTGGAGATTTACTTCTCCTTCTTGGACTTTTTCTCAAATAAATTAGTATTTGATCTCAATGTGTTACAATCATTCATGAAACACTGGGTGTTATGATAGCCTTATACAACTCTGATTGCCATAGTGTATTATGGTCGAATCTGGAACTTGATCAAATAATCCGGAGATTAGCTTTCTCATCCATATTTCTTTTGTACATGCTTCACATGCTGCGATGTATTCTTCTTCTGTTGTGTTGAGTGCAATAGAATTTTTTTTCCTACTACCCCAAGATATCATAGCGGAGCCCAAATACATCCATGAAGTACTCTTTCTATCTTTCGCACTTCTTGCCTAATCTGAATCTGTGAATCCATGAAGTTGTATATCACTGAATGCGATATATCTTAAACCATAGTTTAGTGTCCCATGAATATATCTTAGAACATGCTTTCCAACTATCGAATTCTCATGTCTAGGTTCCACCTGGAAATGGCTTAGTGTGTTCACATAAAAGAAAATGTTTGGTTGAGTATTTACCAAATACATCAATAACCCAATCAATTGTTGATATAGTGATGGATCTACTAGATCGGAATCTGAGTCTCTTACTTTTCTTATATCTGTGGTCATAGGAGTGTCCATGGATTTGAAATCCATCATCCCAAACTTCTGAAGAATCTTTATTACATACTCTCCTTGTCCAAAGAATAATTCACCATTCTTCTACCATACTTCTAGTCCCAAGTAATAATGCATGAGACCAAGATCATTCATGTCAAACTCAAAAGCTAGTTCTTTTTTTCACTGGATTATGAGAGACTCTTCACCTGTTAGGAATAGATCGTTGACATATAGCAGTAGAATCACAGGCACATTTTTCATGACTTTGTAGTAAATATTTGGATATGCATGACTTTTGGAGAAACCAAGTCTCATTAGGTAGTTGTCTATTATGGCATACCAAGCTCTTGGAGATTGCTTGAGTCCATATAAATATTTCTTTAGTTTGAAAACATGAGTGTCTTTGGAATGTACTTCAAACTCTTGAGGGCGTTCAATGTATACTTTGTCTTCGATTGCTCCATTGAGGAAAGTTGTCTTTACATCCATCTGATGTAAACTCCATCCCATGGAAGTGGCAAGAGACATGATAGCTCTAATGGAAGTATATCTGGCAAACAGAGCAAATGTTTCATCATAGTCTTCTCCCTCCTTCTAGGAGAACCCTCTAGCTATGAGCCTTTCTTTATATTTATCCATGCTTTCGTCTGTTGCCTATTTGATATTATATACCCATTTTGAAGTTACTGCTGCTTTTTCTTTAGGTCTAGGCACAATTTCCCATACATCATTTTTCATGATGGACTGGTGTTCTTCTGTCATGCATTATTTCCATTTTTTCTTATCAACTACCTCTTCAAACGTGGTAGGTTCTTTGTCTAGAAGCTTTGTCATACATGCTGCATAGTTGGAGAATCTTTTGGGCTTCTTACTTTTTCTGAAGGTCCCACTTGGGGCCTTGAGTCTTTCTTCTTCTTGTAGGGTAGCTTCAAGCCAAGATGGTCATTTCTTGGTCTTAGGTATAGTGTCTGAATCAATGGTCTCACATGGTTGCATCGGATGATCAAGTTGTTCCTTTTCTTCATTCTAGTTTTCCGGAACACATGTGCCTTCTTCAATAGGCTCTTCATACTCTTCTTCTTCTATAGTTTCTTCTATGGATTTCTTGAAATCCATATTTTCATTGAAGGTCACATCTCTACAAACTTCAATCTTATGTTGTTATGGAATATAGATTCTATAAGCCTTGTATGATTCACTATATCCCAAAAATATGCCCTTCTTTCCTAAGGGTTCTAATTTATTCCTTTTGTCCTTGGGAATGTGAAAGTAAATAGGGTATCCAAAGATTCTTAAGTTTTCCACATTAGGTTTCTTTTTTGAGAAGGATTCTTCTGGAGTCATGTCCTTCAATATGCGATGAGGAATTTTGTTCTAAACATATATTGTTTTCATGGTTGCTTCTCCCCATAAGAACATAGATAAACCTTGATTGTTTAGTAGAGACTTCATGGTTTCTTCAATGGATCCATTCTTCCTTTCTGCTACACCATTTTGTTGAGGATTATGAGGAACAATTAGCTCCCTCCTAATCCCTGTCGATTTGCAAAAGGCAACGAATTCCTTTGATGTGTATTCTCCTCCATTATATGTTCTCAAGGTCTTGATTTTCTTGTTTGTGAGGTTCTCTATCTCTGCATTGAATTCTTGAAACTTGTTGAATACTTCGTCCTTTGTCTTCAAGAGATATAACCAAGTCTTTTTTGAGTAATCATCTATGAAGATTACATAGTAAAGAGAACCTCCTAGAGATTTTATTGGCATCAGACTGCAAACATCTGAATGTGCTAGATCTAGAATCTCCTTAGATCTATTGTTGTTGCTTGGGAATGGTTTCTTGATATTCTTTCCAAGACCACATCCTTTACAAATTCCTTCATGTATAGACTGTAATTCTAGTATTCCTTCAACCATATTTTTGAGAAAATGCAATGCTTGATAGATAATATGAGCGTACCTTCTGTGCCAAAGGTCATTGGGATTGACTTCATCATGTACAAGAGATTCTTCATTTTGTTCTAGTAGTCTATACAGATTTCCTTCACGGGTTCCAATAACCCTGGCATTCTCTATGCTGGAGTCTTTGTGCCAAGATAACACTTTTCCATCTACGAAAGCTATTATGTTTCCTTTGTCTTCTAGGAAAGATATGGATACAAGATTCTTTTATAAACTAGGTACATATAAGACATTTCTCAAATGAACATTGTTACTTATTTTCAACTTGACGAAGGCTTGTCCAAATCCTTCGACTGTGTAAGTGACTTTGTCTCCAAGATCTACCTTGTATGATGTCTTTATTTAATTTAGATTTGAGAGTCTGCCTTGATCTCTCGTCATGTGCCTAGAAGGTCCACTGTCAATTATCCACATGTCATCTTCAATCATTCCCGTGAGTTTTGAGTAGTGTAGATGACTAGTCTTTTCATTCATGACTTTGGTTGACTGGTGACTGGTCACGCTTTGATCCAAAACTTCAACCTTGAAATTTATGCCTTTTGAGAGTGCCAAGAGGTGCGTTGGACTAAGGTGCACTTGAATACCTTCTTCTTGAGTGAGATGTTCCATCATAAGGTGTTGGATTGGGGTTTTAGGGTTTTTGCAACTGCACCTACTAGTAACCCTAGCGATAGTGTCTTGGAAGCTACTCCTGCTAGTAAACCCTAGCAGAAGTTATTCAACGAGCTCAATATCCTAATGGCTATGCTTCCTTCCAGCAGTTATATTGAATGAAGGAGTTGTGGGCCCATAACCTATTAGAATGTTCTCGTTTTACCATAAACAATATCACTATTGTCACCCAACCATAGGCCGAAGCCACCCTCTGAGCACCTTGACCTTGACAGAGAGAAGAATTTTGGTAGCAAACAATAGCCAAGCAAGGCTAATGCACCAAGCAAGAAGTAATCAAAGTTTATCAGAGAGTCCAAACCAGAAAGGTAGAAATAATGGCTTCAAAACTGGCAGTAACACCTTCTCCAGGACTTGCGCACAAGACTACCAGACTGTAGTGTGCACAAGTGTCTTTATGGTATTTTGAGAGTTGTGTGTAAAATGAAGACCGACACCTTGTATTTATACTGGGAAGACTACCTAGTAAGAATTCTCATTCTGGGTACTAATTAATTCATAGTAATTATCTCTCTTAACTGACATCTCTTCTAGGTTTACATTCACTTCTTTTCTTGCTTTCAGAATATTCTAATCTTGTCAAAGGTCACAATGGAGGTTGATACCTCCCAAAGCTACCATAATATCAACACATTTCCCATCATGTCATCCACAGTAGTGACTACATTTGGTAGATACAAGAGTGTAATCTCCATAGTGTTTGGGGTCTTTCTTTTCTATCCCAAAACAAATGCTCCTGCCTCTGCTATGTCTGCATCCTCTTCTTCCCCTATAGAATCTGGTCGATTGGTGATGTCCACAACCAACACCTCTTCGTGTTCTTGGGACTGTCTCTATCCCATTGTTTTGTTAGGCTTTGTAGGCATCTTGGGGTTAGGGTTTGAAATGTCGTTCTGAGACTCGAAGCTCTTCCCTATTTCTCCTTGATACATTGTGGGGGTCTCTTCCTCAACCTGCGTCAGGCTAATTGATTATGGGTCTAAGGTGCTAACATCCTCGATCTCGACCACATTTTTAGGATGTTTCATTCTCTCCTAATGCCTTTGGCCCTATTGAGTAATTCAGATGAACTGTCTTGGCCCACCGAACATGGGTGGAGTCATCCTCTCTCAAATTCACAAACTTTCTTTCTCTTTCGTAAACTGCCAACTAGGGCACGTACTCTTTTTCTCACTCTAGGATAAAAATCGCTAAGTGTTGAATAATTGTGTGCTTTCCTCCTTTTATAAACCGAGTCATGTTCATTTTTCACTTTTTGTGTGCATTTGCATCGAGTTTAATTTTTCCTATGCGTTGTCTTCCTATGTTTGTCGCAGTAATTACTACACACAATTTTTTTCCACTTGTCTTATGATTCAATGAACTTATGCATATTTTTGTGTTTTTCCTCCATTTTCTATTTTTGTATTTATTTTTCCCTCTTTTTCTCCTTTTTATTTCGTTTTCCCATTTTTTTGTCCCAATCTCTACTATAGTACACTATGTGCATGCCTTTCTTAATGCCTTGTAACTTCTAAGAATTAGGAGGTCAACTACCCTTGTATAGTTTCAATCGACTACTGTTGATCATTCCCTTGAGTTATGTTCCTTTCTGATCCTTTAGTTGTACAGATCCCCCATTCGTGACAGTATTTACTTCATATGGACCTAGACAATGCATTCTAAATTTTCCAGGATGTTGAAAAAATTCACTGTCATAGAGCAGGACTAGGTCTCCTTCCTTGAAACTATTCCTCTTTATATGTCTATCATGCCAGGATTTGTCTCTTGCTTTATGTACTTCTTGGTGAAATCCTGCTAGAATCCTATCCTCTTCCATCTCCATTAGTTGATTTAACCTTTCCTTTATTGTGCCTCTTTTTGTCATGTTTGTTATTGTTGCTACAAATAGACTGGGTACTGAAAATTCCAATGGCACCACTGCTTCCTACCCATACACCAACCTAAATGGTCTCTATCCTTTCAAATTCTTACACGTGGTCCTATATTCCCATAGTAATGCTGGTATTTTCAAGTCCCAATCATCCCTATTGACATTGTAGATCTTAGTCAAAGCATTTTCCAAGATTTTGTTGAAGGCTTTTACTATTCCATTTACCTGAGGATGGTATTTTGTACTCTTCTAGTGATAGACTTAAAACTCCTCAGTCATATCCCTGATAGTACTATTGATAATGTGAGTACCTTGGTCACTCATCAAAATTATTGGACAACCAAACCTGGTGATCACTTGCTCAAACAAGAAGTGTGTTGTTATCTCTGCACTGCAGTCTTTAACTGGTGTTGCTTCTGCCCATCTTGTTAAGTATTCCATTGCAGTAATGATATATCTATCTCTTTTACTTTTTCCTGGTGGATTGATTGGTGCAAAAAAGTCTATTTCCCATTTTTCAAATACCTACAAAGTTACTTGTGGTATTAGGGTCATCTCATCCCTTATGTTGGGTTTTCCAACCCTTTGCCATAGATCACATTTCTGGAAATATTCCTTAGCATCTCTATTAATTTTTGGCCACCATAATCCTACGTGCAATAACTTCTGCATGGTAGATTTTCCTGCATAATTTCCTCCAACTATACCTTCATGAGATTCTACCAAAATTCTAGGTCTTTCATTTTATAATACACACCTTCTCAAAATGTTGTTTGCACCCATATTGTATAAGTGTCCTACAATAAGTTGATAGTATGCAAATCTGACTACTATATTTGTCTTCTACGCAATGCTAAACTATTGTGGTGCAGTTCCTGTGCTTAAGTATTCAATAATATCAACAAAGTATTCATCAACTACCTATACTAAAAATAGTTGTGCATTAAGGAAGTTGTCTTCCAAGT
>SNQJ01S0084447.1:27499-50986 GCA_010110895.2 Picea sitchensis
TCAATGCTCCCTCCCAACCTGGAGAGTCATTTCTTCCCTTTCAGCTAAGGGATTTATTTCCACGATCCCCAATTTGTCTCGGAAATATGCAAACTTTATTCTAGAAAAAGGATTTTTCAGGATATCTATTCTCTGCTCATCTATGGGGATATACTGGATCTTTACTTCTCCTTCTTGGACTTTATCTTGAATAAATTAGTATTTGATCTCAATGTGTTACGATTGTTCATGAAACACTGGGTGTTATGATAGCCTTATACAACTCTGATTGTCATAGTGTATTATGGTCGAATCTGGAACTTGATCAAATAATCCAGAGATTAGCTTTCTCATCCATATTGCTTCTATACATGCTTCACATGCTACAATGTATTCTTCTTCTGCTGTGTTGAGTGTGATATACTTTTGTTTCCTGCTGCCCCAAGATATCATAGCGGAGCCCAAGCTGAAACACATCCATGAAGTACTCTTTCTATCTTCTGCACTTCCTACCTAATCTGAATCTGTGAATCCGTGAAGTTGTATATCACTGGATGCGATATATCTTAAACCATAGTTTAGTGTCCCATGAATATATCTTAGAACATGCTTTCCAAATATCCAATTCTCATGTCTAGGTTCCACCTAGAAATGGCTTAGTGTGTTCATGGCAAAGCAAATGTTTGGTCGAGTATTTACCAAATACATCAATGACCCAATCAATTGTTGATATAGTGATGGATCTACTGGATCAGAATCTGAGTCTCTTACTTTTCTTATATCTATGGCCATAGGAGTGTCTGTGGATTTGCAATCCATCATCCCAAACTTCTGAAGAATCTTTATTACATACTCTCCTTGTCCAAAGAATAATTCACCATTCTTCTAACATACTTCTAGTCCCAAGTAATAATGCATGAGACCAAGATCTTTCATGTCAAACTCAAAAGCTAGTTCCTTTTTTCACTGGACTATGAGAGACTCTTCACCTGTTAGGAATAGATCATTGACATATAGCAGTAGAATCACAGGCGCATTTTTCACTACTTTGTAGTAAATATTTGTATCTGCATGACTTTTGGAGAAACCAAGTCTCATTAGGTAGTAGTCTATGATGGCATACCAAGCTCTTGGAGATTGCTTGAGTCCATATAAATCTTTCTTTAGTTTGAAAACATGAGTGTCTTTGGAATGTACTTCAAACCCTTGAGGGTGTTCAATGTATACTTCGTCTTCGATTGCTCCATTGAGGAAAGTTGTCTTTACATCCATCTGATGTAAACTCCATCCCATGGAAGTGGCAAGAGACATGATAGCTCTAATGGAAGTATATCTGGCAACCATAGCAAATGTTTCATCATAGTCTTCTCCCTCCTTCTGGGAGAACCCTCTAGCTACGAACCTTTCTTTATATTTATCCATGCTTCCATCTGTTCCATGTTTGATCTTATATACCCATTTTGAAGTTACTACTGATTTTTCTTTAGGTCTAGGCACAATTTCCCATACATCATTTTTCATGGTGGACTGGTGTTCTTCTGTCATGCATTATTTCCATTTTTTCTTCTGAACTACCTCTTCAAACATGGTAGGTTCTTTGTCTAGAAGATTTGTCATACATGCTGCATAGTTGGAGAATCTTTTTGGCTTCTTACTTTTTCTGAAGGTCCCACTTGGGGCCTTGAGTATTTCTTCTTCTTGTAGGGTAGCTTCAAGCCAAGCTGGTCATTTCTTGGTCTTAGGTATAGTGTCTGAATCAATGGTCTCACATGGTTGCATCGGATGATCAAGTTGTTCCTTTTCTTCATTCTGGTTTTCTGGAACACATGTGCCTTCTTCAATAGGCTCTTCATACTCTTCTTCTTCTATAGTTTCTTCTATAGATTTCTTGAAATCCATATTTTCATTGAAGGTCACATCTCTGCAGACTTCAATCTTATGTTGTTCTAGAATATAGATTCTATAAGCCTTGGATGATTCACTATATCCCACAAATATGCCCTTCTTTCCTAAGGGTTCTAATTTATTCCTTTTTTCCTTGGGAATGTGAAAGTAAACAGGGTATCCAAAGATTCTTAAGTTTTCCACATTAGGTTTCTTTTTTGAGAAGGATTTTTCTGAAGTCATGTCCTTCAATATGTGATGAGGACTTTTGTTCTGGACATATATTGTTTTCATGGTTTCTTCTGCCCATAGTAACATAGATAAACCTTGATCATTTAGTAGATCCTTCACGGTTTCTTCAATATATCCATTCTTCCTTTCTCCTACACCATTTTGTTGAGGATTATGAGGAACAATTAGCTCCCTCCTAATCCCTGATGATCTGCAAAAGGCAACGAATTCCTTTGATGTGTATTATCCTCCATTATATGTTCTCAAGGTCTTGATTTTCTTGTTTGTGATGTTCTCTATCTCTTCATTGAATCCTTGAAACTTGTTGAATACTTCATCCTCTGTCTTCAAGAGATATAACCAAGTCTTTCTTGAGTAATCATCTATGAAGATTAATTAGTAAAGAGAACCTCCTAGAGATTTGAATGGCATCAGACCACAAACATCTGAATGTACTAGATCTAGAATCTCCTTAGATCTATTTTTGTTTCTTGGGAATGGTTTCTTGATATTCTTTCCAAGAGCACATCCTTTACAAATTCCTTCATGTGTAGACTGTAATTCTGGTATTCCTTCAACCATATTTTTGAGAAAACGTAATTCTTGATAGTTAATATGAGTGTAACTTCTGTGCCAAAGTTCATTGGGATTGAGTTCATCATGTACAAGAGCTTCTTCATTTTGTTCTAGTAGTCTATATAGATTTCCTTCACGGGTTCCAATAACCCTAACATTCTCTATGCTAGAGACTTTGTGCCAAGATAACACTTTTACATATACGAAAGCTATTATGTTTCCTTTGTCTTCTAGGAAAGATATGGATACAAGATTATTCTATAAACTAGGTACATATAAGACATTGCTCAAATGAACATTGTTACTTGTTTTCAACTTGACAGAGGCTTGTCCAAATCCTTCGACCGGGTAAGTGATTTTGTCTCCAAGATCTACCTTGTATGATGTCTTTATTTAATTTAGATTTGAGAGTTTGTTTTGATCTCTCGTCATGTGCCTAGAAGCTCCACTGTCAATTATCCATATGTCATCTTCAATCATTCCTGTGAGTGTTGAGTAGTGTAGATGACTAGTCTTTTCATTCATGACTTCGGTTGACTGGTGACTGGTCACGCTTTGATACAAAACTTCAACCTTGAAATTTATGCCTTCTGAGAGTGCCAAGAGGTGTGCTGGACTAAGGCGCACTTGAATACCTTCTTCTTGAGCGAGATGTTCCATCATAAGGTGTTGGATTGGGATTTTAGGGTTTCTGCAACTGCACCTACTAGTAACCCTAGCGATAGTGTCTTGGAAGTTGCTCCTGCTAGTAAACCCTAGCGACACTTATTCAACAAGCTCAATATCCTAATGGCTATGCTTCCTTCCATAGGTTATATTGAATGAAGGAGTTGTGGGCCCATAACCTGTTAGAATGTTCTCGTTTTACCATAGACAATATCACTATTGTCACCCAACCATAGGCCAAAGCCATCCTCCGAGCACCTTGACCTTGACAGAGAGAAGAATTCTGGTAGCAAACAATATCTAGGCAAGGCTAATGCGCCAAGCAAGAAGTAATCAAAGTTGACCAGAGAGTCCAAACCAAAAAGGTAGAAACAATGGCTTCAGAACTGGCGGTAACACCTTCTCTAGGACTTGCGCACAAGACTGCCAGACTGTAGTGCACACAAGTGTCTTTCTGGGATTCTGAGATTTGTGTGTAAAATGAAGATTGGTGCCCTGTATTTATACTAGGAAGACTACCTAGGAAGACTTCTCATTCTGGGTACTAATTAATTCATATTAATTATCTCTCTTAACTCACATCTCTTCTAGGGTTACATTCACTTCTTTTCTTGCTTTCAGAATATTCTAATATTGTCAAAGGTCACAATGGAGGTTGATACCTCTCGAAGCTACCATAATATCAACACCTTTCCCATCATGTCATCCACAGTAGTGACTGCATTTGGTAGATACAAGAGTGTAATCTCCATAGTGTCTGGGGTCTTTCTTTTCTGTCCCAAAACAAATGCTCATGCCTCTGCTGCTTCTGCATCCTCTTCTTCCCCTCTAGAATCTGGTCGGTCAGTGATGTCCTCAACCAACACCTCTTTGTGTTATTGGGACTGTCTCGATCCCATTGTTTTTTTAGTCTTTGCAGGGGTCTTGGGGTTAGGGTTTGAAATGTCGTTCTAAGACTCAAAGCTCTTCCCTATTTCTCCTTGATACACTGTGGGGGTCTCTTCCTCAACCTGCATCAGGCTAATTGATTATGGGTCTGAGGTTCTAACATCCTCCAGCTCGACCACATTTTTAGGATGTTTCATTCTCTCCTTACACCTTTGGCCTTGCCGAGTAATTCAGATGAACTGTCTTGGCCCGCCGAACATGGGTGGAGTCATCCTCTCTCAAATTCACAAACTTGCTTTCTCTTTCGTAAACTGCCAACTAGGGCACGTACTCTTTTTCTCACTCTAGGATAAAAATCGCTAAGTGTTGAATAATTGTGTGCTTTCCTCCTTTTATAGACCAAGTCATGTTCATTTTTCACTTTTTGCGTGCATTTGTGTCGAGCTTAATTTTTCCTACACGTTGTCTTCCTATGTTTGTCACGGTAATTACTACACGCAAATTTTTTCCACTTGTCTTATGATTCAATGAACTTATGCATCTTTTTGTGTTTTTTCTCTATTTTCTATTTTTGTATTTCGTTTTCCCTCTTTTTCTCCTTTTTATTTCTCTTTCCTAGTTTTTTGTCCTAATCTCTACTATAGTACACTATGTGCATGCCTTTCTTAATGCCTTGTAACTTCTAAGCACTAAGAGGTTGACTGCCCTTGTATAGTTTCAATCGACTACTGTTGATCATTCCCTTGATTTATGTTCCTTTCTGATCCTTTAGTTGTACAGATCCCCCATTCGTGACAGTATTTACTTCATATGGACCTAGACAATGCATTCTAAATTTTCTAGGATGTTGAACAAATTTACTGTCATAGAGAAAGACTAGGCCTCCTTCCTTGAAACTATTCCTCTTTATACATCTATAATGCCAGGATTTGTCTCTTGCTTTATGTACTTCTTGGTGAAATCCTACTAGATTCCTATCCTCTTCCATCTCCATTAGTTGATTTAACCTTTCCTTTACTGTGCCTCTTTTTTTCATGTTTGTTATTGTTGCTACGAATAGACTGGGTACTGAAAATTCCAATGGAACCACTGCTTCCTACCCATACATCAACCTAAATGGTCTCTATCCTTTCAAATTCTTACATGTGGTCCTGTATTCCCATAGTAATGCTGGTATTTTCAAGTCCCAATCATCCCTATTTACATTGTAGATCTTAGTCAAAGCATTTTCCAAGATTTTGTTGAAGGATTCTACTATTCCATTTACCCAAGGATGGTATTTTGTACTCTTCTGGTGATAGAATTAAAACTCCTTAGTCATATCCCTGATAGTACTATTGATAAAGTGAGTACCTTGGTCACTCATCAAAATTATTGGACAACCAAACCTGGTGATCACTTGCTCAAACAAGAAGTCTGTTGTTATCTTTGCACTGTAGTCTTTAATTGGTGTTGCTTCTGCCCATGTTGTTAAGTATTCCATTGCAGTAATGATATATCTATCTCCTAAACTTTTTCCTAGTGGATTGATTGGTGCAAAAAAGTCTATTTCCCATTTTTCAAATACCTGCAAAGTTACTTGTGGTATTAGGGTCATCTCATCCCTTCTGTTGGGTTTGCCAACCCTCTGACAGACATCACATTTCTGGAAATATTCCTTAGCATATCTATTAATTGTTGGCCACCATAATCCTACGTGCAATAACTTCTGCATGGTAGATATTCCTGCATAATTTCCTCCAACTATACCTTCATGAGATTCTGCCAAAATTCTAGGTCTTTCATTTTATAATACACACCTTCTCAAAATGTTGTTTGCACCCATATTGTATAAGTGTCCTACAATAAGTTGATAGTCTGTAACTCTGACTACTATATTTGTCTTCTACGCAATGCTAAACTATTGTGGTGTAGTCCCTGTGCTTAAGTATTCAATAATATCAACAAAGTAATCATCAACTACCTATACTGAAAATAGTTGTGCATCAGGGAAGTTGTCTTTCAAGTTGGTAGGTTCTTCTCCATTAGTTACCCTTGACAGGTGATTAGGCCCTACATTCAACTTCCCTGGTTTGAATATCACTTCGAAATCAAAATCTTGAAATAATAATAAGCATATATAGATCCCCCCCCCCAACACTGGCTTGTTGACTAGATATTTGAGGGTAGAATGATCTATGAACATATTAAAGTGTTTACCCAATAAGTAGTGTTTGAACTTCTGAAGTGCATATACCATAGCTAGGCATTTTATTTCTGTGGTGTTGTAATTCTTCTCTGATTCTGACAATTTTCTACTTGCAAAGGCTATAGGATGGTCTAAATCCCCTTCTCCTAGTTGCGCCAGAATTTCTCCAAGTGCTATGGTTGATGCATGTACATGCACATGAAATGTCCTTTCTCAATCTGGGAATACTAGGATAGGTGTTGCAACCATATTTTCTTTTAAGGTTTCTAACCCTTGTTAACAATCCTCATTCCACTGAAATCTTATATCCTTATTTAACATTTTTTCCATTGGCACAGTAATCTGTGCATACCCTTTTATAAATTTCATGTAATAGCATGTATGTCCCAGTGTTTCTCTCAACTAGCGCACTGACTTTGGTGGTGGTAAATTTACAATGACTGCAATCTTAGAAGGATCTAGTAGCAATCCTTGTTTACATACTATATGTCCCAACAATATTGCAAAATGTGTCCCAAAATGCATTTCTTAATGTTCAATTATATCTGACATTGCCTACATCTTTCCAACATTAGCCTTAATACTTCTACATGATCTTTTAACAGACTATATATAGTCCAGTCATCCAGATATACCTCTAAAAACTGATGTATTAATTCCTTAAAAGAAGCTATGAATACTCTTGAAAATATGGCTGGTGCATTCTTCAACCCAAATGGCATGACTGTATATTGATAGGATCCCCATTCTATGGAAAAAGTWGTCTTATCTTGTCTTCTAGAGMTATTTTGATCTTATGCCAACCTGAGAATCCATCTGTAAATGAATATTTTTCCTGGCCTCCCACATTCTCTAGGACCTCATCTGTGAAAGGGGTAGAAAAAGGATCATGTAAGCAAACATCATTTATTTTCCCAAGATCTAAACAAATACTTATCCCCCCTTTTTTCTTTTCCTGGACCACCATAGGGATTATCCATTCAGATTCCTCTACTGGTTCTATGATACCAGCTTCCAACATTCTGTCAATTTATGCTTTCACTTTCTTCTTATATATTGGATTCAGTCTGTAAGGTCTCTGCCTGACAGGTCTTGCCTTAGGTTTGAGAGATATTTTCATCTCTCCTGCTATGCATTTCATCTCTGTAAAGGTCATTGGGAACATGTCACCGTATTCTCCTAGTAACTATGTTATTCTTTCTACTGTTTGTTCATCCCAATAGTCTCCAATACTTTCCATTTTAGGATTTTTCAGTTGTCCCAATGTTGAATTTCTTCACTTTGATTGGTGCAAAAAATACTTCTAATTGCATAGATGGATCTTCCACCTCTCTTTCTCCATCATTTTATGTAATTTGAATGTTGTGTGGGTCATCTTCATCTGGTGCTTCCTCTTTAACATGATAGCATGAAAGTACTTCTTTGATTGTCTTTCTATTCTAGTGTTGATATTCTGTTATGAGTTCAACCTATGGTTCATCAATAAATATCACACCTCTTATCTGCTTTAGTGTTGAATCAATGTTGGGGTTCTCATCTTCAAATGAGAAGGTTACTACAAAGTTCTGTTGTAAGGTTGTCCATTCTGTAGTGCCTCTGCGCCTTTCTTGGTCTACATACCAGTTCTCTGGGATTCCTTCCAATGTGTGGATGAAGTGATTAGTCCATTCTTATAGTGGTGTCATCCTCTATTTTGTTCTTTGGGTGTTCCTTTCCCATCATACCTCTGCATTTTATTGCTCCCCTATCGCGCACCAAATCTGATGCACAATAATTGTTTACATTTGTACAAGTCCCAAATTGTTTCTTTGTGCGCACCTGACCATCTGGAAAGTGTTTCCTTGAGTGCAATATCTATGGCTAAGAGTCTCTGATTTTCCAATATTTCATCTTCATATTTTGTTAGAAATTCCTCTAAGTCATTTACCCCATGAAAACTGGGAGGTTCTATACTATACTATACTTATCACTAATAAAACATAGTACTATACTTATCACTAATAAAACCATATATATACCCTAATCATTTGACACTTTATATATTATTATTAATTATATCCTAGAAAAACACATAAAAACCTGAATCACAAATCAACCCCTAGAATATCTAATAGAATTATACATTCAGTTGGAAATATTAACATTTAAATATAATAAGATAAATTTCAATCTAAAGCTAACCCTAGATTTATTTCTTACTTACCAATTTATAAACCTCTTTAAACAAACCATTAGAAACCCTAGACCTATATACATTGTCAATCACTTATGATATATTATTTATTATTACCAATTACCTTTAGACTACTAGGTTATAAATTAAAAACACTAAAAAACGAATACTACAAACCCTAGAACTTTATACCTAATTAGAGATAATGTTAAATTAATAATCTTCACTAATCTTGATTGGCTAAACAAATTAAAAACTTTTTAACAAAGCATTAGAAACCCTAGACCTTTATACCTTGTTAGACATATAAACACTTAGAAATCACTTATGTTATTATTATTACTAATTATCATTAGACTATTATGTTATAAACAAAAACATTAGATTATTAGGTTTTAAACAAATACACTACAAAACAAATACTACAAAAACCCTACAAAAACCCTAGAACTCTATATCTAAAAGATCACTCATGATTTATTAATAAGTACCACTTGTCATCTTAACTTATTAATTCCTTAATCTCCATCAATAATTAAAATGTAAAATAATATAATATTAAGTAATATAATATACTTAAAACCTATAAAACTTTAAATTATTTATATCTATTAAAAACTTTAATTATTTATATTATTCAGTATTAGAAGTCACGTTTAATTTATTAATAATTAATTTTGGGATTTAATTAAGCTCCGATTTAGGGTTACATTTAGCCGACCTAGTTATCATATTTACTGTCGTGCATATACACTATTAATGACTAAGATCAGCTAGCTCTCTAATTGACGATTAGTCCTGATGATGAATCCCGATCCGGATTCGAAACGTCGATGAAAAAATGATACCTACTGTGGATTCTCCGGCAAATGATTTTGAGGTTCTCTTATATCTGTACCAACCCATCTTACTGTGCAATCTATTCTTGCAGACCTTCTTGTGGAAACTTCATGTAATCGTTGTTGCCAATTTTCCAAACCTGTATCCGAGCTAGAAGAACATGATGTGATGCTTATCTAGCTGAGTACCCCATCTGCAGTTGGGTTAACATAATATTCTTTGCGCACGGTTGTTATGTACAACTGATTTATTTCTTCCAGATCTAAACAAGTGGATTCTACAAACCTTTCTCCTTATGAAGGGTCTAATGGTGCAATTACTCTATATTTACCTCATTCAAACGTCATTTTCCTTGTATTCAAGTTGATTATGTCTTGGTTATCAAATGCCCAATCCAATCCAAGAAATGTTGGATAAGATGTTGTGCCATCTACTATCTCCATTAATTCAAAGTCTACCCTAGTGTGCACTCCATCCAAATCTATTGTCACACCTTTAAGCCTTCTGATTGGAAGAACTCTTTGTTTATTTGCTAACTTCAACTTAACAGGTGAATAACCTAGTGTGGGTTATCCCATACATTGCTTATTAGGTAAAAAATTTACTTCAAAGTCTAAGTCTAGTATAATATCCCCCATATTGAAGTCCCCAATATTAGCATTAAGTTTGAATTCCCTACTTTTACTCCTTTTTATATGGAGGTGATTAACTTTTTTCTGCTCTAATTTCCCCTCTACCTCTGTGTTACATATTTCTAGTAGATTTTGTAAGATTTTGACAGATGATGGATCCTTTAATAACTTAACACAAGATTGCAGAAAAGTGTTTATGTTACTTACTTGCTCTAAAGGTTGTGCTTCACTGGTGTGGTTCATTGAGGAGGGCATTTCGTACATTGGTACATTCTAAGTGTGTTGTGTGGTTGATGTAGATGCAAATTTTTTCTTGATAAAATCATGTCTTGCCTCCTTGAATGTTTCCTTTTCTTCGCGTGCATCAAACTAATTAGCCCAAAATGCATCCTTCTCCTCCTTGCCAACAAAACTTTATTAAATCCACTCAAAACATTAAACCC
Organism: Picea sitchensis; assembly: GCA_010110895.2. Classification (NCBI taxonomy): domain Eukaryota; kingdom Viridiplantae; phylum Streptophyta; class Pinopsida; order Pinales; family Pinaceae; genus Picea; species Picea sitchensis. The sequence continues at coordinate 38,000 of SNQJ01S0084447.1, forward strand.
TAGCCATTGTTTTATCAAGAAAAACCATCCAACAGAGATCAATTCTTAGAGAGATCCCTCTCTAGAATGGAAGGGCTATCTTCTAGTATTAAGTTGGTTTGTAGGTTACCTTTGTAGATTGTTTCTTCAATCCAACAATTTACTCACTGATAACATTTTGGCGTCATTGCCGGGGAACAAAAGATGCATTTTCCCTAGGATAAACGACAAAGTTTAGACCTAATTTCTAATGGTGGATAGAGGTCAGACATAAGAAGGATGTACATTTCCACCTGGCGAATCCAATCAAACTTCAATGAAATTCAAGGACTCCACTAGAGGATGAGATCTTTTAACAACAATATGAAGGTAAAAAGAGTCAGGTATCAAAGTGAAAATTTCTTTCAAGAAAATTTATTCATATTCATCAAGTGCCTCATGTCTTTTCTAGATCATGTTAAAAGTTTTTTTCTTTACCTACTGCATTCTAATGAGGACCACAAATCTGTATTTGAAAATCCTTCTTTTGAAACTGTGAATATATCTTCTTCACATATTACTTATCTTGATGAAGATCCTTCATTTGAGTCATATGAAAACCATAACAAAGCTAGTGAGCCTCAAGATAGTAAATCTGATATAACATCTCATGTACATAATCCAACACCTTCCAAGATTCAGTAGAGATACAAACCTTTAAAATTGCCTTTTATTCTTGATGATTTTCCTTCAAAGCCTACTAAGTATCTTCCCAAATTTGATTGAGAGCTTAAGAACATCATGGCTGGAAAACACATTCAGGATTTYGAGTATTTTATAGATCAGTTGGAAATTGAGCAAGATGATGTATGTATGAGAACCTTTCCTTAGTCATTACAAGAATATTCCAAAGCATGGTTCAGACATTTGCATCCTCATTTGATTAGCTCATGGGATGAATTGAAGGATGCTTTTCTGAAATGTTGGGGTGAAAGGAAATCATGGGATCTACTCCTTTCATAKTTTTATGCCATGAGAAGAATAAAAGATGAAGCCATCTCAATTTTCAGTAGGAGGTTTGCTAGTCATTATTATAAACCACCTAAAGAAGTCCAACCTCTTGAAGTTGTTGAATGCTCCATTATGTAACAACCTTTAAATCAGAATTATCTTTTCTTCTGATGGAGAGGAAGTCTATGTCTTTGTAGAAGATGTTCAATAATGCTCAGGAAGTTGCAAACAATATTCAAGCATGTAAGAAGATGCAAAATCAGATTTTGGATGAGGAATTGATTGTTCAGGAACTAGAGACTATGAATAATATGTAGGAGGTTGATCATGTCATAACTTTTCTTGCAGGATGTCATGAGGATGTGTTTGAAAAGAATGATGAGTAGCTTGAATAGCAAGCTACTCTCTTGAATTATTTTGATATTGATTTAAATTTGGATCCATGTCATCATGAGCAAGAAACTGATTGTTCAATGTATGCATTTGTAGACAGCCATGAATGTGAATTTGCAGATCATCCTATAGAAGAACAAGTCACTGCCTCAATTTTCTTGTTTGATGACATTACAAAGATTTTTGGAGAACCTAGGTATGATGAGTACAATGATGACTATGAGGTTGAATTTTCAAAACAAGCATTTGCACTTTCCAAATCTGAAAATGATTGTTTTCAAAAATCCAAATAAATCGGCAAATGTGTATATGACAGCAGTGTAGAAAATGAAGAAAGTTTTGAATCAGGTGAAAGAACTTTTCCATTGTGTTTTCCTTCTTTCAAATTGCTGAAGAAGAATTTTTATAATGTTCCAAATCATAAATCCTTCAGGCATGATGTTGAAAGCAGTGGACTTTCCAATGAAAATTATCTTCCATTATGTTTTTCTTTCTTTGAATTGCTAAAAGTAAATCATGAGATAATAAAGGAAGGAGGGAAGTCTAACTACATTCACAATGACACTGTTTTACATGAGAAAATTGTTATCAGTGAAGAGGACCAACAACATTCTCATACATTTAATGACCCTGTTGTTGATTACATGGAAGGTTATTTCAGTTCAGATTTGCAGCCTGTGATCAACTAGCAGCTTGGAAATGTATATGATGGAAAATCGATGTCAGTGTTATATATGGATTTCTTGCACCAAGGGTTTCATTTCAACCAACATTGTCTTCTAATTCAGAAGATTGTTACTTCTAGTAGTCTCAGCATATTTTTTATCCTCTTTGTGGAAATCAACAGGTTGAATTACATGAAAACAAGGATGCAATGGAAGGGGTCAAACATTATTTTTGTTTTATGCATGTTTTTGAGCATACATTTGTAGTTTTGTTGGAAGCTGTAAACAGTCCCAATGTTTTTAATTTTTTGAGATTTGAATTTGTAGATAAATTTTTGAATGAATTATCAGTAAACAGGATTTGGAGAAAGCATGTGCAAAGAAACAAAATAGTGGATAAAGTGCTTGCATGGTTGTATTGACATTTTGATTTCACTTGATTGACAATTTTTCAGCAGTTAGGGTAGGTAGGTGTGAATAATCTCAGTATGGAGAGAATTTCTTTCAACATTTTTCAGTTTGTATTTTAATTTTGGGTTTGGTTCAGTTGGAGAATAAATTGGTGGTGAAACATATTATAGGTTGTAGGTCATAGTATATGGCTTGGGAAAAACCCAATGGATAAGGCACCTGGTCTGTTGTTCTTTGCTTCCTCGTTGGGAGGATATCATCCCCATTGGAATCAGATGTTAGCATCAGTATTTTTAGGGTAAGAATTAGATTTTGTCTAAAGTTTGAAAAGTCATGCCATGGCCTTAGGAGACCAAGGAATTCCTAAATTGAGTCACCGTTATTGTATATAGGGATTCATGGAATATCTCAAGAAGCCTTAGGTCATTAATCAAATATAGGGTAAGGTGCATGTAAAATAAGAGTCAGAATCACAAGTCTAAGTTAATGGTTTGTGTATATCACCACATATTATGAAGGTGAATAAGTCATTAGAAGGTCCATGGGTTGTTTTTCATCATGAAATATTTTGTAAGGGTCCTTGTTTTGAAGTCCAAAATGACTTCATATAAGGGAAATTATATGTCATATTTAAAGTCATAAGTTTAGGAGGGAGGTATTTTCAAAGCATGTTAATGAGCATGATCACATGTAATGAAGTTAGTGCAAGTACTTGATGGTTCTTTATGTCATCTGTGCCTTGGAAATATCAAAAGTTGGGTGTGCTACGCAAGTCACTTAAATGATATAAAGGGTCTTTCCACATCAAATAGGTATTATTCCCTCTCAAAACATCTCCACATCAAATACTACATATTTATCCATCATATTTCATCCCACTACACGCATTCTAGACATGCAAGTTGGTTTCTTCCCTCTTGAGCAAGCTCCAAAATCCCCTAATATGCAAACTCTGCTTTTCTCTACACAAATCTTGTGCAGAATCCCTTGCTATGCAAACCCTATTTTGTTTTCCTCACTACACAAATTCCATTATAATTTTCCTCGCTCCACATCTCATATCCAATCATTCATTGTGTTAAACACCTTTAAAGCCTTTTTATCCATGCATTTATTATTTTCTAAATAACCTGCCTCTGACAAAGTGAAAATTTTTCATCCTAATTTGAGCAAACCCTAGCTTTGCTAATTTGCTACACAATGTTGCCTGTTAGGATTTGAAGACCTCTCCGCCTGTCAAAGATACAAATATATCTTGAATATCCATACAACTATGAGAACTTAGGGAAGAAAATAGGATATCAGAGGAACATAGTCTACAGAGGCATTTTCAAGAATGCAGGCCATCCATTACTAATGCTTATGAAGCACTCTCAACTGCCCAATCTAAATTGAAGAAGAATTCATGATTATATAAGCAAATCCAAAATTTGAAAGTGCAGAACCTAATATTGAGGAAGGAGAATAGGAATCTAAAACAAAAGATGTGATTGAATGATGAAGCTAGAAGAAGAATAGAACTACTTGCAAAAGTAGCACAAATATGAAGGGAGGAAACTCACAATTTTGCATTTTTGGGAAAAAATTCGTTACAACTGCAACCTAAATGGTGATTAAAGGAGGAAGAAAATTAGCAAGGTTTAACCTATTTCTAGTTGTGCATCTGATTCAAACAAATATGACAGTATGAGGCAACCTCTTGAACTTAGTTGCAGTTTTGACTGATAAACAAGCATACACAACACTTGCGTAGTGAGCCCAAGCTACACAAATGTTGTAGATACATATTGTTATCACTCCAAGAAACTCCTTGGGTTGTAGGCTAAGGATGCTTGGTAACTTAAGAAATCACTAACAATCAAGTGTTTGGAACAATGGGATAACTGAGAAGGCTAATGGGAAGAGACCTCACAATGCAATCAAATGAAACATTGCTTTTAGGAATCAATGACCAGACAAAGTAATATCAAAAGATATGGAGAAAACTGATCTAGATAATCAAGTACAGCAGTGTGTAGGATCATACAGGCCAGCAAGAATTCCTTTAGTTCAAGTTTATCAGCTAAATAAGAACATGGCAGTTCTTAATAACTGAGCTAAACTGAAATAAAGTACATAACATGGAATAGATGAAGAAAACTGTCATTAACAATAAAATAAAACTGTCTTTCTGTATTGAAAAATAAGTGTCTTAGTACAATAGCAAAAGAGTATCCAAAATTGAACCCCTTAGTGCTCCAAATGTCTTTGGCTTTATAGCCTTACAAGATGGAATCTAGATCCTTGAAAGATGGATCAGATTTACTAAAAATAGTCAAACCAAAACAGATATAACAAGTGTAGGATGAGATCCTATAACAATGGATCTAGAATGGAAAATCAAAACAAAATAGGAAAGGTCCTATTTAATGATTTCTAAAAATAGAAGATTGTCGATGAAGTGTAGTTTTAGCCTCCCAAGGCTATTTGATTTGGTCCTCCAAATCTAAAATTTGAATTGGGTGATGTGTCATTTGATCGCTATCAATTTTCCCTTGAAAATGACCAAATTTAGTCAAAAAATTCCCTTTTGACTTTCATCTCCAAGAATGGCCTTGAGATTTTGATTTGATAATTCATAACCAGCTTATTGAAGAAGATTTCAAACCATTCAAACCCAAAAAATATCAATCTGGGAAAAAATTCATCTATTCTGTCCATTACAGGCTTTCACCAACTAATTTACCCAAAAATCTGCTCCTTAGCTGGTGAAAGGCGGAGCTTTCACCAGCTAACTAGTTATAATTCTGCCTTCTGTGCTGGTGAAAGCACAGATTTTTTCAAAATCAAATTTCTCAGTCATGGAGAGTCTGTTTTGCATGCTTAAATAGTCGATCGACATCTACAAATCCTCATATTTCTAATGGTGCTTTCAAATCTGCATTTGGAGCTTTGGACGCTAGTCAAATATTCCTTACAATATTAGGAATCACTCTTTCAAAAATGCCAGTGCATTTTTTATCGCTAACATCTGGCTCCAACTGGGACGGAGACCTCCCTGCGAGGTCTCCAAGAACTTGGTAGATCTGGTGCCTTTAGTATTGGGCCATGGAGTCATTCAGCCTTCAAATAAGAACTTCACCTTTCTGGATCATGCATCAATACAACAACAACAAAATCTCTTTAGATGCTGAGCTTCAAGTTTTGGAAATAACATAAGCAATGCAAAGGATGCATATAAATGCACGTCATAAGTATTCCACATCAAATACTCAATTCCTTCCGAGTAAAGAAACTTCCCAATATTTTCCTCCTTATCATCTGATTTATTGCATTATCAGTATCCTACTGATTTCTGAAGGAAATCAAGCCAAATCCCCTTGACCTGCCAGATTTTTGATCCCACATAACCCTTGCATCTGAACAACTTGGATAAATAGAAAAACAAGCAAAGAGAGATGCATCTGTAACCTCTGGGCTAAGATCACCAAAAAGAATGTTGTAGTAACATGTTGTGTCTTCTCTTTTCCCACTTGCATAAGCCCAATTGACTTTAATATCCTGACCATATACTTGTTTTCCATTAAGATGTAAAATGGAGTTTGCAGCTGATCTATGGTCGTAGTAGTCCACAAAACAATAGGATGACTTTTCTTTCTTGATAAGCTTGAATCCTTCTAGTGAGCCAACAACACCAAATACCTCTGTAAGAATACCTTCTGTGACATGTACACTTATGTTACCCACATATCTGGGACAAAGGTGCCAACAGGCCAGCATGATAGAGTGATTGTTGGATGATGAATTTGCCAGACTTTCGCCCATTCTTCAACCACCTTGAACGGATCTGAAATTTTGAAAATACGTTTTGAATGAGAAATTCATGGGCCGTTAGAAATACGAGGACTCGATGCATAACTGGATGAGAATTAAAACACCCCCATAAACAAATGAAACCAGTGGACTCCTGAACAGTTCTAAATGGAGTGGTCTGTACTCATCATATTCATTTCATATATTCCAGAATATATCGGCTGATTTGTTCAAGAAAGGAAACAAAACCCATCCCATTACTCAACCCTACTCCATCAACATCCTTCGCTTCAATAAGATATTGTTCAAAGGGTTCAGCATTATCATGGCCACTACGAATCAAAAGAAGTTTGGGTGTGATACTTCTTTCTTGCTTAAGCTTGTTAATTATAGCTCGTAAAAGACAGTTCTGTGGAGGAGGAAATGGCAATGTAGGATCTATTGTTGAAGAATAATAAACAATGAGAGTAGTGAATGCATCAAGAAATAAAATAGGACTGCCACTGGTTATGAGTGCTGCCCGGCTTAAAGAATGGCGAGGATATGCCCACTTATCTGGGGTTGAATATGATGACAACACTGGATATACATCTTGTAGGAGGGAGCTTGGCTCTAGAGCACTGAAAAGGCATTGAAGATAAATTCGATAGTCTGGGTGTACACCCTCTTCATGAAGAGGGAAAAGAGGACTCCTCAGTAGGGAAAATATAAGTTTTGGCAATGATTGCAACTGTGGACAATGTGAAAATGAAACATCAAGCGAACCAGTGGTACCGGGCTTCCCAAATTCAACAATATTGTAGGCATCATTATATTGAGCTATGAGAATGACAAGCTAGTCATGCAGTAACAATCTGCCCTCCTTCACACCTTGCTCCAAGGAAGCTGAAATCATCTTGTGAACCAGGATAGAAAGTATAACTTCTGTATCAGCACTGTCATACAGCTCATTGAGATTTCCCACTGCTCCATACTGCAATGTGCGTATTTTCAACCTCCGTTTAAGTTAATACTTTGGCCTGTCTAGGGAAATAGATCCTTTCTTGAAATTTTCTTCAGACAGTATAATGAATGTATATTGAAATGCAAATTGCAAAATAGGGGGAGCATCTGAGTTCCTGCTAAAGCCATTGTTGTTCTCAAAATCAAAATCATAGGCATAAAGTTTTCATTAGATTCCTAGTGATCCACATGAATGGACAACTAGTAAAACTCATTTGTGAGTTCCTCCATTATGAACAAGTTTTAATTCAAGTTATGAAATCTAAAAAAAGGGATTGGGCATAGTCAAGAGGTAAACAAATTTCTCGCAATTTTTTCCATCTTGCTCTAAGTCCTAATTTTGTATTTTCTTTCTTTTTCCCTGGATTTTTGCACATGATCCAACTAGATCATGGCATGACCCTTCAAATTGGTGCATGCAAATTTCACCTTCTTTTCCTCTATCATCGACTTCCATTAAAAAAAAAAAATTCCATTGTGTTCATACAATCTATCAACTCCTTTGGTTTAAGACTCCTTGAATATTCCGAAACTTCCATTTTGATCCCATGATTTCTCCCTTCTAGATCCTTGAGCATCCTCTCTTCTAAATTCACACGCTCTAATCGTTCTTCTTCATGTTTTGTATTTCGATCTACATCTCCTCGATCTGTCCCCTCATCATAAACTTATTTTTGTATTATTCTCTGACTAGCCATCACATTTGTGAGATTTTCTTTCCTTTGGAGGTTTTGCATGTCTCTATGCATTTGAGAAAGATACCACCTTCCTCTTCCTCTCCCAGCCATCTTCCTTCTCTGATACTAGATGATGTAGCTAATAAAATTTGAAGTTCATTCCATGTGAGGATCTAAAAACCCTGAAAACACAAGAGAAGTGTAAATTACTCTATTTTTATTCCTTCTCCATACTTACTATTACAATGGAAGTTCACCCCCTTATAACTACTATCTGAGATTTTCGAAAACAACTAATTTTAGAAAATTCCGCATGACTCTAAAATGACCAATAACTAAAAGATAACTAAAGAAAAGCTATTTGTCAACTCACTTTTTTAGTTGCATAAAAGTAGTAATTGATAATTACTAATTTAAAATTCCCGAAAAAAACACTAAAACCACAATTTTAGGCCTTATATGATTTGGCCCCCAAAAGAAATTAATGAAAGATATCTCAATAAAGGGATGAAGATGTTGGACAGCATATACATTCTATCTAGATCATCTAACAGCAATTGGATAATAAAATTGAGGGATGAATGGAAGAATGATGGAAACGTGTGGACTCTCATTCAAGGTTGTGGTAGGATTCCAGTGCATGAGATACATTTACATGGAAAAATGATTCACTATGGTACAAAATATCATATATTTATGTAATAACTCCCAACTCAAACAAAATTTACTCTTGGAATTTCACACCTCCAATGGGAGGGTACTCATGATTTTGAAAACCACCTACCATGGGGTCAAAGAAGGAGTTTTTTGGGATGGCATTAAAATTGATGTTCAAGGTTTGGCATAATTTTAGTTTACCAACAAAATAAGGTGGGAAACAATTAAGGCCTTGAGATCTTTAACGTTATCCAAGTGGTATTGGGAGGAGGTTTTCATGGGTTTCATCACATGGTTACCAAAGAAAGTATGAAAGGAAAAGAGTGTTATCATGGTGATTGTTGATAGCCCGACCAAGTATGCACACTTTGTGCACTCTCTCATCCTTTCAAAGAGAATATAGTTGCCACCATTCATGAAGAGGTTCAAAAGCTACATGGAATCCCAAAGATTATTGTAAGTGTGAGAGATCCCATCTTCCTTTGGACATTCTTGGACATAATTATTTTCTTGTTTGGGTACTCAATTGGCTCATAACTCATCTTATCATCCTCAATTTGATGGACAAAGCGATATAGTGAACAATTTTTTGTAAGGATACCTTACGTTACTTTGTCTCTGATAAACAAACAAAAATGGTTCAAGTGGTTACCCTTGGCGATAGTTGCCATAACACACTCCCTTTCTGCTTTGCAACAAAAATGACACCATTTATGGAACTCTATGGATATCACCCACCTTCATCACTTCTTCTCTAAAAGAAAATATAAGGTTCAAAGTAGTGGAAGATCAGATAGAGCATCAACAACAAGTTCTCCAACTCTTAAAGGACAGCGTGTGTATGAAATCTCATGAAACAACAAGAAGATCAAAGATCAGATTATGTAGTCATTCTAATGGATAAGAACTACAACATTAACAGTGATAAGAAGTTGGAACAATTTAATCAAAGAGGATTCCAAATTACATGGAATATATATATTCAAATCCACTCTTTATTTTCACTATATCTTTAGAAACTATAAAAGGATATTGAACATATAATGTTTTTATAAAATTTTTTTTTCTTTAATTCTTTTATTAAAACATGAAATCTACATGTAGTAGTGTTTATGTGTTTTACTATATTTAGTTAAAATATATATTTTTTAATAAAACACAGCAAGTGAATCATAATTTGCAATATACGGATATATAAAATAGAATAGGAAATAAAATGCTAGAAATGGTGGGAATAGCGATTAATATAATCGACATAATCTCCACAATAACACATAAATGATATAAGAACAACAATGAAATAGCACTTCCCAGTTCAAAGAAATGTTCCTGGGGCCTCTTAGGGGTCGACCTCAATCGAGCAATGCTTTCGTTACAATAATCTCCAAGCTAGGGTTTTCATGCCCTTGACCCTTATTTACATACTAAATATGTCTATTAAGAGAATCATCTAGAGGAAGATCCTTCTAAATGAGCTTCAGTAGGTGTGATCTTACATTCACCTTGTTCTATTTTATTGAAGGCCTTATTAATATTGACCTTTAATTACATCACGAGAGAAAGGCCTTATTAATATTGACCTTTATTACATCTGAATACATTGATCTACCTATGTGTGGGTTAGGACCTTAACATGTCCGCCCCCTTAAAAACAACCTTGTTCTCAAGGCTTGAGATGTGGAAACTGCTGCAGAATGGTAGTTGGTTCCCAAGTGGCATCTGCTGGAGTCATATATTTCCAATGTACTAGCACTCCCTTGATGGTTCTCTAACACAGGCGATGCTCACATTGGTCCAAAACTTCTTCTGGCTGTAGCCAAATGGATCCTTCTTCAACTAACTCTGGAAGGTTGGTTTGAATTTGGCACCTGGAGATTTGACTGTTTCTCCCTTGTTGCATTGACACACCTCACATTCAGCGACAAACTTACAGATGTCCTGTTTCATACCATCCCAGAAAAAAGAACGTTTGACTCGGTCATATGTTTTGGTGAACCCTAAGTGCCCCACTGTGGGTGTAGCATGAAGCTCATAAAGTACCGTGGATTTGAGCTTGGATTGCTTACTTAAATACAAGTGGCCTTTGTATCGAAGCTCATCCTGGAGCCAGAAGTACCCTAGGGGAGCCTAAGCCTTGTTCTGCAGTTGCTGGATTAGATGCTAACTTTTGGGATCTTGAAGACATTCCTAGCACACCGCTTGGAGCCAATCGGGTACAATGAAGGAAAGAGAAAAAAGGGATCCTTCATCTTCATATTTCAGGGACAGTGCATCCGCCATGACATTGTCTTTTCCCTTCTTGTAAATGATCTCATAATCATATTCAAAGAGCTTAGTCACCCATTTTTGTTGCTCTTGGGAGGAAATGTGTTGTTCTAGAAATTACTTGAGGCTTTGATGGCCGGTCTTAATTTGGAAGCGTTGCCCCAAGAGATAAGGATGCCACAACTCAATGGCATGTAGAATCGCCAACATTTCTTTTTCATAAATGGGTTTGCCCAGATTCCTTTCAGATAGTTTCTTGCTAGTGAAGGCCAAAGGTCAACCCTCTTGCATAAGGACAACACCGATTCCTTTCCCTGAGGCATCACATTCCAATAGAAAGGTCTTTGTGAAGTCGGGAAGGGCTAGAACCGGAGTGGTGCACATGACCATCTTCAAGGTTTGAAAAGATTGAGTAGCTGCTGGAGTCCAAGTGAAAGAGTTCTTTTTGAGGAGAGCCATGAGAGGTGCTGCAATCTTTCCATATTTCTTAATGAACTTGCGATAATACCCTGTGAGGCCCAAAAATCCATGAAAGATTTTGAGATTCTTTGGGTGCGGCCAGTATTGCATAGCTTCAATCTTTTTTGGGTCCACCTTGATGCCATCCTTTCCCACCAGATGACCCAAGTATTCTACATCTGAGGCACCAAAAGCACATTTGGACTGTTTCAGGAAAAGTTGGTGCTAAGAGAGTAGGTGGAGAACTTGATCCACATGAGTAAGATGGTTTGTCTAGGTTTTTCTATAGATGAGGATATCATCAAAGAAAACTAAGACAAAATAACGGAGAAAAGGGCGGAAGACATGGTTCATGAGGCTCTAGAAGGTGGAGGGGGTGTTACACAAACCAAAGGGCATGACCAAAAACTCATAGTGGACCTCATGAGCATGAAAGGAGGTCTTGGGAATGTCGGCCTCTTTCATACATATCTGGTGATAGCCCAAGCGAAGATCAAGTTTGGCAAAGAATTGGGCGCCACTCAATTCATCCAACAGGCCATCAATGACAAGAATGGGAAATTTGTCTTTGATGGTCAGTTTGTTGAGAGCACGAAAGTCAAGACACACTATCCAAGAAACTTATTTCTTCAGTACCATGACAATTGAAGATGAGTAAGGGATCGTAATAGGATGGATGACGCTGACAGTAAGGAGTTCCTGGACCATTTTTTCAATTTCATTTTTTTGTGCAAAGGGGTGGCAATATGGATGGATATTGGGGGGAAGGCTTCCCGGGACAAGGGGAATGGAATGATCATGAACACCGTGGGAAGGAGGGAGTCCTTGGGGAGTGGAAAATACCGTTTGATGTTTATAAAGGAGGTCTTGGAGGTCTTGGGGCACTGGGGGTGTCTTTGTGGCTTGTATGGCGTGGAGTTGGGCAATGACACCAGAATGACCTTTTTTGAGCAGTTTTTCCATGCGGTGAGAACTAATGACCTCAAGTGAACCAGTAGTGATGCCTTGGAATTTATATTGGTGGCCACCTTGGTCGAATTGCATGGTTAAGTTCTGAAAATCCATGAGAATGGGACCCAAAGTCCTTAGCCAGTATGCACCCAACACAATGTTGCAACCGCCCATGTCAATAGCAAACATATGGGATTTTAGGTGGTAGTCACCGATTTGGAGATGCACATTTTCACAGTGCCTGCCACATTTCATAGAACCACCATTAGTAATCATGATTTGGAAATTGTTGACATCATGGATGTAGCAATGGGTTTCTTAGGCAATGTAGCGATGAATAAAATTGTGGGTGCTTCCACTATCAACCAGAATGTTGAGCTTTCGGTGCTTGATGTAACTGATTAACTTGAGGGTTTGGGGGGTAGAGAAGTCAGTGAGAGCATTGAGGAAAATGATCGGTTCCACTTCGAGAGGGTCAGAGGGAGAGTTTATGTCAGTGATTTCTGGTGACTCGGGCACAAGGGGAGTGTCAACATCCTCTTCTTGAATATCCTCATAGATGGCCATAAAAAAAATTTGTTCCTTACATTTGTGGCCTGGGAAATATTTGTCATCACAATTATAACAGAGGCCTTTGATTTGGCATTCAACCATTTTAGCCTTGGTCAATTTTTGGATCTTTAATGGGGCGGAGGGAGTAGTGGGGTTTACTGGTTTAGGGTGAGGGATAAAGGAAGGCTTACAGT
>SNQJ01S0084448.1:10840-29171 GCA_010110895.2 Picea sitchensis
TACCACTTATTTTTGAGCTCTAGAGCATGCTGGACGACTTATCCTTCCGTCTAGACAGCGTGGACCAAAGAATAGACATGCTCTTTGCAGCCCTCTCGAAGAACACTCCGAAGAAGCAATGCCCAACGTGCGCGCAGGCGTACTCGATTCCAGCAGGATGGCGTCGGACGGGTTACAAGCGAGCGAGCTCGAGCAAATAGTTCCACAAGGGCTCTGGTTAGATGTCTTTATGTTGTTTCGGTTTAGGGGCTCTGGTTAGAATTTTTTATGCTATTTTGGTTTAGGTTGCTTATTCAGTTTCCTTTAGACATGATCTCCTTTTTGAAACTCTGTTGCACTGCCGCCCTGGTTTCCCTCGGGCAGGGTGTGCAAATGTATCTATGGTTAACTGCTACACACCTGGCACAGGAGACCCAGCTGTCCTGGTTTCCTGCTAAGGCGGGACAGAAGGCATCATCTCCAGTCACTGTACACTCTTGCTTTTTGCTAATATAACAGGTTTCATCGTTTTACTTAAAAAAAAAAAATTAAGTAATAATCTGCACAGTTGTTGTTGATGCTCATTTGAAATGGAGAAAATGGAGTTTTTTGTTTTTCCCTCCTAAAAAAAAAAATAGAAACTATCACCTTCTATTCTAATGTATCGGGTATTTTGTGCAGAGATTGAATTGGAAACAGAAAAGATTTTTAGTTTCTAACAGTTCACAGATTTTAAAATTCTTAGTATCAAACCCCGCAGATCTGCTCACGGTACTATATCAGTAGCATGGCACCGAAGAAGAGTGGAGAGATTATTAGATTAGAACCAGAAGGCATGGAATTAATTGAAGCATACCCCCAAATTGCGTAGAGGTTTAAAGATGCAATTTGGTTTGAGTTTCTCATAACCTTCCAAGGACACGATGAACAAATCTCAATGTTTTTTGCACAGAACTTTGATGGCTTTGAAGTTGTAATTGGGAAATTATTGATGATATTGACTGAGCATTCAATTGCAAGAGCCTGTAAATTGTCAATTGGTGGAGAAAGGTCGTGGAAGAAAGAGAATGTGGTTATGGAATCCGTGAATCAATTCTTAATCCCAGAAAAACAGAACCCTAACTGGAAAAAGGGAATTCCACATAGTTGGGTAAAGAAGGAATGACATACTTCTTTGATGATCATACACAGGTATATCACGTGTGAGGATAGGTTTTCACTGGTTTAGATTTACCATATCAGACTGTTAATTCACATTAATGGGGATTACCCTCTCAATTTACCCTATTTTCTACTTAAAAGTTTATCTAAAATGTCCAAGAGGGTGCAGTCTCCTCCTGCTACAGCTAAAGGCAATCTGTTTCACCAAGGTTTAATAAATACATTGGTCATATCCTCTTTAAATGAAGTACAAAGACCCTGGGATTGGCTAATTCAGTCTTTAGGAAATGATTCACAGCTAGCTAAATCCAAAAAGACCAAAGGTAAGAAATCAGCTCAACATAAACAGATTGATATAGTCACTAAGTCCCCAATTAAAGAAGGGTCATCTGCAGCTAGGGTAACATGGGCTAGCAAAAGAAAGATGCAAACTCAGCAAATCTCTGGAGATGCTCCTGTAGGTAAAAGTCAGGAAGAAACTACTGCCAGTAAAGATAAGATATCAAAACCAGATGAAAGTATTTATATATTTCTTGATCCAGATATAAAAATGGAAATTGATGTGGATGAATATTATACTATGAACCCAATCCATTCCCCAGTCAAGTGCCTAAGTACCCTAGGAGAAACTCCACTAGGGTTGTCAATAAATTCAGATTAAATTCTAAGGCCATGTTTGATCCATCTATTAAAAAAGAGGATCTTATAATCATTGAGGATAATTATGAAGATTCTAAAACAGGAATCAAGAAACAGGTAGAGACACCTTCTTTGCACAAGAATAAGAAAGACGTTGAAAACTTGGGAAAGACACAAGGAAAATGAAAACATGTTTCTCAATATTCCAGGAGACCTATGACAAGAGAAACCACTAGATCATCAAAATCGGAAGCTGTGTTTAAAGGTACAGGTGGGATTTATGATAACAAAGATTATCCTTCTGCAGGTCCAGATCAGATACCAGAGCTGCCAAAGACCATAGATTCAGACAATACTGATGATGAAGTTCACATCTCTGAATTATCTTCTAGATACCATATTAGATTAAGAAAACCTCAGGCTTCTATTGACCTGAACCAACCTGCAACTATAGAGTAATTCCCAGATTTTAAAGTTAAAGTTAGAAGTGAAAAGGAAAAGATCATGGAGCTACAGGAAATGGGGAAACAATTAAAGAAATAAAAGGATCAGGTGGAGCAATGGAATGCTACACAGCAAGAGAAGATATAGGATTTCAATAAAAAGAGAAAGGAACAAAAAGAATTGCTCAAGGAGCTGCGAGAATCTAATTTCAGGTTATATTGGCACAATATTGTGGTAAAAACCAAACTGAAGCAGAGGACTACCAAATCCAGTGAAATCATTATACCATGATAGTTGTGAAGTTCCTTCATGCAATTTTGAAAGTTTTTGATGCTATTACTCAGGGTGTAGAAGATGAACAATTTAGTCTCTATATTTTGATCAAATGGATTTTTGATAGTTCGAATGAGTAACTCAGTCAAGATTGATTCCAAATTTTGTGGGATTTGTCAATTTGGTGTAAAAGATATTTTGGGTTAAGTTGTTGAGATTTCTACTATATTGGCAATATAGGTGCTCATTTGAGTTGACCCTCCTTGAAGAAAGGCATTGACCAGATTCTATTGCTAACTGAATACTAGAAAATAGGATCTGTAGTCATACTTTGTATAGTTTAAATAGACAGAAAGAAGATTGTATTAAGGTCGAAAGGTTGGGATTTCAGAGACCTGTTTTGAATATCTTTGTAAGACAGTTTTATTCCATATTGGTACTAAATGGAAAAGACATGTTGATGGTCATATTTTCTCTCAATTCATGTTCTATTTCTTTTCTTGCTTGAAATCATTTTTCAGTTGCAATGCATTGATTTCTTGATTTTAATTAATACAGTGAAGATTTTTTTGTTAATGTTTATTATCAATATTTGCTTTCAACTAAATGTTCTTGTTTCTAAATTATATTTTGAAATAAGAAATATGTATGGGGTTGACAAATTGAATGCTCTCATATCTTCTTTCAGTATTTCCTTTTCCTTATTTGTCTGATCTATTTATGTGACTACCTTTTACTAAATTAGTGGGATATCTCTTGACTTCTTTTTAAGTTTTGTGTTTACCTTGAACCCTTGAACTAGCTTTCAACCATCCTCAAAAAAAACAATTCATAAAACCCTTAAAATACTATTGCAATAACCTTGATGATGCCCTAGCTTGCTCTCTCACAGTCAAGTGCAACTTTAGAAACTAACAATGGCAAGGAAATTTTTGTGTGGGGGAAGTCACAAAAGAAAGTGTTCGATGATTTGAAACATCGTTTTTGCTCAGCTTCAGTACTCTCCTTACCCGATCTGCAGCAACCTTTTAAGATTGAGACTGATGCCTCAGACTATGTCATGGGCGCAATCCTAACTCGGCACGGTAATCCAGTGGCATATCATAGTGAGATACTATCAAATGTCATTCGTAAGCACCCCACCTATAACATAGTTACCAACTTAACAAGAACTCTACAAAGTTCTCATTTTTTGAGGGGTCAAGTTTTTACTGTTTTTAAAAATGGTGTTAGCGGTAGCACCCCCCCTCCATTTTAGGTGGTTTTATATTTTAAATTTTTGATACATAAGGTTCCACTTTGTTTTTTGAAATGATCGTTTTCATTTTTTTCAATTATTCAATTTTATTTTTTTTATTTTTTCTCAACGATGTTTTTCATCTATTTCAAAACTTTTTCTATTTTATTTTATTTTATTCAATGATGTTTTTAATCATATTTCCATGCTTGATCCAATGTTAAAAATATTTGTACGCATTTATTTTTTGAAATTAAGATTTTCATATAATTCGTCCTTAATTAAGTTATGGTTCATACATTTTAAATATAGTGGAAAATATCATTTTAACTTACCTTTTTTATATTAAATACATAGAAAATAATTGTTGTTAAATAACAATATTTTAAATATTTGGCAACCAAATATAATTCTTTTTTTTATCAATTAAAGCCTAAAATATAAGAGAAACAATTGAAATTTAAAACAAAACATTTTAAAACAAATTTGTATGAAAAAACCATTGTAGAAAAACCTTAAAAGCCTAAAGGAAAAGAAAACAAATAAAATTATATATATATATATATGCTCTATATATATATATATATATATATATATATGAAAATGAGAGAAAAAATTAAGAAAAAAGGTAAAAAAAAAAAAATCTTTAGCCCAAAAACTTTAAAAAGTTGAAAAAACCCAAAATATTAAAACATATTAAAAAAACTCAAATTAAAAACTTAAAATACAAAATTTAAATAAAATTGACAAAATAAGTTTGGAAAAACCTTAAAGCTACAGCAACAAAAATTAAATTTATATCAAATTGTAAAAAATAATATTTACACAAAAAGCCATAAATATCACAAAATAAACATAAACATGTGTTATAATATAACATTGTTATATTATAACAATGTTATGTTATGTCTTCGTGTTATATATTATATGTGTTATGTTATATTTTATATTTATAATATCATTGGGACGCAATTTGCCTTTTTAGGTGTTATGTCATAACATTGTTATATTATAACATTATTAACGTATTATTAAAAATAACATTTAAATAAAATGTGTAGCTTAGGTAATATTGGTGTTTTTGTTAAAAATAATTATTTTTAGTGTTTTTTTTTTTTTAGTTGAATTTTGATTAATTTTAGTTTTCTAATTTTATTTTTCTTTTTAAGTTTGAAGGGATTTTTTTGTTTTTCTTTTAACAAAAAACTTTTTTATTTTTTAGTGTGTTTTAGGAATTTTAAATTTTTTCATTTCTTTCTAGTTTTTCTTTGTTTCACAATTTTGTTGGCTCATAAAATTTCTTGGCTCATATGTTTTGAATAATAATAATAATAATAATCTATTTTTAAGGTCACTTGTCAAGCTACACCAAATTGGTTATGAGACCCCCTTGTTTGTGGGACAAAGGACCCCTCCACAGATCCTATGAAAGTATACATACCCTACCCCCTCAGTTGAACTTCATTGACCTCTTAAGAGGAAACACATGTTCTTAATACATTAGGCCACTACTTTTAGAAATTATTTATGTTTCATTCAATGTAACTTGTATTTACTCTTTTATTATTAAAAGTAAAAATTATTAAAAGGTGACATTATTTTTTAAACTATATTGTGATATTTTCATGGCATTATGTATTACCTTGTGCTTTGTGTGATAATAACATTTAAAAGTAAACATTTAAGGGTTATTTTATGTTTTTGTTTAAAGTAATGATGAGTTTTTTATTACATTATAAAAATGTGTCATTTCATACCCACAATTTTAAGATGGAGTTGCTATGCAGTGTGATACTTTCAATTTGATGGTTGATTTTGAGGTTTTGGTTTAATGGTGCAAGAGTGATAAAAATCTGATTTCAAATGATCTCAAATTTAGCGTTTTGAAAAAGAAAAAAAATCAAACATCTTATTTGTTTTAGGTGTTGATTTTAAGGTTTCTGAGCTCTTGTCTAAGTTTTGAAGCCCATGTTTAAGAAAAAAGTTGTAATTTTGACCCAGGTTTTAAAATGGTGCTACCGATAGCACCACTTTTTGATTGGGGAGTTGATTTTTGATATTTTTATGCAAAATATATGGGGTTTTGGGCTGAGTTCTCGTTTTGATCCGCAGTTCTCATTAAGTTGTGAAAAACTGTATTCTATGAAATAAATGTATTCCATTATGCAGCCTTGCCAACAATGGAAGCATTATTTGGAAGAAGACATTCATCCTGCTTGATCTGGTCTCTGTATTTCATGCAAACACAAGGTAAATTACAAGCTTGATTTCCATCAAAATTGGTCCACATGCTTGCAGTTCCATCTCAGCATAAAATATATAAGATAGAGCACGATGCGTGCATCGACTTCTACCTCAGTCGACAGCCAGGTTACATCGTTAACCCGCAGGTGCTCAATTCTGTGGCCATAAAGAGACATTCAAGTGGCCCCAACTCAACAAGAGTGATCCTGACTTGGCTACCACTTACCGGATGCTAGCCACATGCGCGAATGTCACTGAATTTCATATTCAAGGTGGATTTTTATCCATCTAGGCCACCTATGTGTTCCTTCAATCGAGCGTGAAGATGATTTAGGAATCTCATTACAATCAGGTGGAAGGACATTTGGCATGGAAAAGCATTAGCGATACTATAAGAATTTCTCTTGAGTGAAACTTAGAAGCGGGGGCGTCGGCAAGTATATATGGTCATGCATTTCCTGCACCATTTCAAAACTAGCCACTAAGAAGGCCCTAAACCTCTGCATGTCGGGCCTTCTTTCAACCAAGTAAGGAAATGACTATGTGTTTTTGGTGGTTTTATCAATTTTCTAAGATGGCCATCCTCACGTCCTGCACGAATAATATCACACCGGAGGCCATTACCAAGCTCTTCTTTGAATGGGTGTGGATAAACTTTGGGATACCACAAAACCATCATATCGGTCCCGGGATACTTGAGTTCCTCAACACATTTTTGGCCATCCTTCAATCCTTTGTTGGACACCAAACTCACCAAATCCACCACCTTCCAACCCCAAAATGATGGCCTGAGCGAGGTCATCAAAAAAATCATCATGCATATCTTGTGCATGTACAATTCTAAGCATCCCTATACATGGGACTATATTCTTCCATATGTCCAACATAGCGACAATTGAGATTTGTATAGCTCAACTGGCCACAAACCATTTTTGGTGGGGTTGGGATTTCAACCATTGGATTCCCATAGATGTTGCACTACCTTGCATCCACACGAAGAATCATCCATGTTCCATCGAGGCCAATGAAGCCACCAAGTTTATTGAGGAATCAATGCATCGAAATGGTCCATGATATTTTATAAATCAATGCTAAGCACAAATAGTCATGATCAATGCAGTGTGCTTCCTGCCAGAAGTTTCAAGTAGAACTAGAGTGTAGTTGCGTAATGAAAGAAATTTACAATACTGTGGGAAATCTCTATCACTTAGCTATAGACCTTACCATCACCAAGTTTGTGGTGATGGGCAATGTGTTTGAGCTAGTGTTCCTCTTTGTGGCCTACACTGTGTTCAATGTAGACCTCCTTCAAACATACTTCCCAACATTATTGGAAACCTCATAGATGTAGAATAGTTGACATCGGCGGATCTCAGCATGAATGCATGTTACAGGAAGCCATTGATCAAATCAGGGACACTCAGATAAAGGGCATTCAACAATAGAGGATCCAGCTTATCAGGGACACTCAGATAAAGGGCATTCAACAATAGAGGATCCAGCTTTATCAGGTTGTCAAATTTAAGTAGGGCAACTCCTGCACCAAGGCAAGTGGCTCACCTGGGGCCAAGTTCAGTATAAGTTTCCCTATTTGATGGGGGCACTCAACGCAATAGAGACCATTACTTCCTAAGGGGGGAGGACTGATCCAAGTGGATATAGGTGGCCACCCACCTATTCCACTGGCTCAAAGAACAGTTTTTGTTTTAGCAGTTATTTCCTAGTTTTTCGGGTCTAAACTTCTAGGGCCATTTTGAAGCCATAAACAACGTTTTTTTGGCACGGCACAGTCACAATGTAGGCTTTATCCAGATTGTGATGGAAACATGTGTATTCCTATTATATTTCTTTCCAATGAGCTATCGTGCGCCTGAAACAGAGAATGTATGCAAAAGTTACTACCTCGGGAAGCTGATGTACCAACTTACCCCATCGGGCCCCACATGACTTTTGGTGCTTCATCTCCTAGGGTTAGGTTTTTTTATGTTTAGGGTTTTCTCATTTGTGATTTATTTTCAAATGACCTTTGGAGCCTCATTGTAAGAATCTTCTTGTTAAAGAGCATAGTTGTCACTTCTCTTCTCAGAGATAAGTTGCCACCATTCGAGCAAGTTTGTTTCAGTCTGCATTTTTACAATTTCAGCATATTCCCTTTATTAATAATAGTCAAGTTTTATTGTATCTCTATGTATTTATTAGCTATACATTTGTATTCAATTTCATTCCATTTATAAATACGGATCATCTGGGATTCATTTAAACTGGAAACTTTAGTTGAAAATGTATTTACAGCTTCCTTGAAAAATCCTTCATCATTCTCCAAATCTTTCTGCAGATATTCTTTGAAATTATCTATTATGGAGTAAAAACTAGAAATATTTTGGGAAAGCTCCCAAATTTCCTAAATTATATCAACTTGTTTTTGTATGGCATCACCAACATACTTTCTCATAGACTGGAATAAACTTGATGAGGCTTAGTATCTCATACTTCTTTCTCGGATCTCCTCCAATTCAAGTATAGGTTGCATAGAACTTAAAGGTTCTGGGAACAATGGTGTTGGTACCAGAGAAACTTCTAATTCTTTTACTCTTTTATTTAGTTCCAAATTATATTTCTCCATTTTTTCAATTGATTGTTTTAATGCATCTCCAGTAGCTCCATGGAAATCTGCAATTTTAGATGGTACTACTCCATCCAAGTCAATTGAATATTTCCATTGTTCAGATGAGTTTTTATTCTTGGTATTAACTTTTTCTAACAACAAATTTGTTGTTTCACGATTGTAAGTTGCATGGTACAGAGTGACAAACTCCTCTTCAAATATCTTGGGATCCTGAGTCATAATAGCATCAACTATTTCTCTCATCTCTAACAAACGTTGTGCAGAGCAAACGAGTTCTTCAATGATTTCTTCCATGTCCATAGCATGGGGACTTTCCTGTTCTCCTGGTGCGTTTATTTCCACTAATGACAGATTTATTTTTCTTTTTATAGGAGTGTGTGCAACATGTGTTTTCTCAAGGCTTTTCCTTGGTGGGTTTTTATCTCCACCGTCATTTGAACCTCCAACTGGTGTTTTTTCTAGTATCCATTCCACTAGTTTTGTTTTTCATTCTTGATGGAGTTCTTTTTTGAGACATTTTAGACGAGTTAGGGCTCTGATTTGTTGTTTCTATATCATGTTTTTTGTATCCCTCATTTGTAATATTTACTTCTCCTGTATTCTCTATATTTTTGTAGGCCACTAGTTCCTGGAGATCCAAATTATCTCTGCCACCCTCTTGGAATTGTTCAATTTTGATCAAGTGTGAAGCATACCCGACTAACTGCATATCTGTAGTGAATCTGCTATCTGGTTTAAAACCTTAGACAATTTTGTCTTCCTTCAAACCCACTTATTCATGATGTTCTGCCAACTCATTTAGGTGAGTTATGTGTTTAACTATGTAATCCCCATTTTTCCATTGTAGGTGTATAAACTGTTTTTTCCTTTTGTCATGGAAGAAATGGGCCTAAATTTTGTATTACCTACATACTTATCCAACAAATAGTTTGTCTGATGTATAAAATGGTAAGAAAGGATGATTTTAAGGATGAAAATGTATTTTAAAATGTAGAAACCTTGGCGAATCTAACTAATCCTTCATATGCCAACTATAAATGTTTGGCGATATTTGTGTAAAAATATTCAAATTTCTAAGAATTTTATATAGTTTTTATAAAAATTTGGTGATTTTTAAGGTAAAATAATTATATCCTATAGAATTTGGGCGAATCATTTTTAAAATAGCGAATCTCGTTTTTTGAAAAACGATGGAAAATTAGCCCATGAGCAAAATTTAGCCCCTAAAATCATCCATGATGGTAAGAGGAAAGGTTTCTCCTTACTCCCAAATACTTTAACTACAATGAATTCTTAGGACAACTCATAAATCTCTTTTCCAGTGAGGAAGGAAGTTGCTTCTAAGGATAGCCTTGATGTGCTCTGTCCAAATATTAACCTTTTGAATTATGAGATGAAATTGTTGTGGACTGGGTAAAAATTGTATTGGGATTTATTTTTGTACATAATTGAATACCATGCATAACTATCTCTAACTTAAAATCCTCATGTTTTGTGTGAGGCAAATCTTCAAAAACATGGCCATAACAATGGCGAAAAATGAGGTAAGAAGCCATATAGATTTATGGGTCTTTTTGAGGTTATTCAACTGGAAAGAAATTTGAATTGAAATGAGATAACCCCAGTCAATGACAGTTTTTTCATGCAGGGCATAATTCATAGCATATATGAAATTTCTTGTGACAAACACAGTAGATTCCAATCTGAGAATGTGGGCAAATAGCCAAGAAAATTCTTTGTATGGGTATTTTAGAAAGTTTACCTCAATTCTAGAAGTACGAGGGTTGCAGGTTGGATCTTCCAAATAGTTGTTCAATAGTTTGTTCCCTCCCTTATGCTGCTTCAAAAATTCATCAGCGTCTTCGCTCTTGAATCGCATAGTTAGCGCAGGTAGTCGTAGCATTTTAGAAAATGTTGAGGGAGATAAAGAAATGGGTTGATGACCTTGCATTTGAATTATTATTCATTCATAAAAAAAATTAACTGCACACCATTGAATTATCTCTTTAATATCAATTACTTCTGGAACACATCCTGCTAATGTGATTCCTGAGGTCCAAATTAGATCTGTCTTCTTCTCAGCTAGAGGAAGATTTTTGTAGTACTTGTATGCCCTAGACCATTGGAACTATTGATCTTCGCAACCAAGTGTGTTCAATGTATCTCCGAAAATACTTCTTCTTACTTGACATATTTTCTTATTTTTACAAAGGTGGTGCTATTGTCGCTACTTACAGGTTGGTATTTTTATTTTATTTAAATTCCACTACGTACCACCTTGGTAACTCACTCAGTCATAGATCATGCTTTAAATGTCATCAGTTGTAATGAGACTTGGATTTATTGCAAACCTTAATTGATGCATTGTTCATTAATAATGGTATTATGATTTTACGAGTGGCGGACGATGTGGAAAGGGTAATTAATTTGACGAGAAATGGCGATGCGATGGTATGATAAACAAAAAGTGTTAAGTATGGAGGTGTAAAATGATGTATGGGAAATGTTCTGAAAATGTGGATTTACGGGGTTATGGGGTTGCGGACTTAAATGCTTGTGAAACAATCTTCGGGAAAGGGTGACAATGATCGCATTGAGATTCATGAATATAGTTAAGTGTTGGGAGAAATATGGACTTGCGCAGTTGCGGAGTTGTGGACTTAAACGCTTGTGAAACAATATTCGAGAAAGGGTGACAATGACTACATTGAGATTCGCAAATACGGTTAAGTGTTGGAAGAAATGTGAACTTGCGGGGTTGCGGACCTACGAGTCATGGAAAAGTGATGAGGAGTAAGGAGATTCGCTCTGCAATGAGACATATAGCTAAGTATGAAAAAGAAGTGAATAATGGAAAGTGGATGTGGACCTGCGTATTTGTGTAGGTGGAAACTTAGGAAAGGATTTATGGATGGTACGTGGCTTCACGTCTGCATTGCTTGAATTTTGACTAAGTACCAAAATAAAATGAAAAAGGAAACGAAGAGTCTTGGTGAGTGTGGGGTTGCGGACTTGAGTAATTCAAAAAATATTTAAGCATTGTTATGCAGCTCCGCATCTACATCATTTGGAAAAATAAAATGATTAAGTGCTTGGAGGTTTTTTTATGTAAGGGAAGAAAAGTAAAGAAAAATAAGTTATGAAAAATGTAAAAGAAATACTAAGAGTAGTTGAATGGCAATACTAGACCGGTCGAAAATATGGATCAACAGAGAGCCCACTAAAATCTCAAGGCTTAGCTATGGAGAATATAGTTGAGCACATTCCTTGTGGACCATCAAGGAAGGAAGGATATGCATCCATGGATTGGGTGGATAGGTATATGAAAAATATGGACACACCCTGGGATACATATTTAGTTGACATCAGTAGAGTGTTGGATACAGTAGTGCATACAAGATACCGGATGGTACAAGAGGATACAATAGTATGCAATAGTATACATGGGTATACACTAGAACATAGTGGTGTACAATGGAGTTTCGAAGTGTTTCCTCTAGGGAAACTCCCTGACAGATACCTTGAGCATACCATTGATTTTGGTTTACCCAGATTCAATGAAGAGATGGGTGAGCTTTAGAGAGTAGTATATCCCTCGATGATTGATCTTCATTTGGGATATCATCAGATGATGTATAGGGAGAAGGATACTAACAAGTCTACTTCCCGACTTCATTATGAGTTCTTGGTCATGCCCTTAGGGTTGCCCAATGCACTTGTCACCTTCTAGTCTTTTAGGTAGTGGAAAAGACATCTATTGTTATTATTTGATACCCTCATGGTATACAACAGTATAGAAGAGGATCACTAGAGCTATTTGGATGAGACAAGGGGAATTGTGGCCATGATAGTGGTATTTCATTTGGACCATGTCATCGGTGCACGGAGTGCGCAGGAGGAGATCCAAACTATGTTGTATCGGTTCACAGATATCTCAGCAAGCATTGGGAGTGGTGGAATTCCAATTTGGTGGTGGGATCCTAGCATTCATCGGAGGGATAGACTATTTCAGATGATGAGGATGATTGACAGGGTCGTGTCAGTGATTGGTCTGCATCATTGTGGGGATGCTGTGAAAGGAGTTGTTGAGATTTTTTATACATGGCGAGGTATATTTTCCCTTACAATACTCAGGATCGAGTCTATCTGCAGGTTGACATACTTTGACTTCACCAATATTCCTTGGTGAGACATGATCCATGATAGTGAGTTCAGTCCTTTCAGGGATTTCAGCTTGGGGGTCCAGGAAAGGAGAGAGCAGTTTGAGCATGGTGATCATAAAATTATGATCAGAGGGTTGTAGGGTCAGCATGATGGTTCATCGCGGAAATTAGCTTGGGACCCTAGGATTACAATGTTTGACAACTTGGAAATCGATACAGATGAGATGGTCAGTCTTCGCTTTCCATAGTTTACTCATGGGGTACATAGGATTGGTTTCTTGGAGGAGCAGTCTTCTGAGGAGTCAACCAAATTTCTACAGCTTAGGATTGTTTGGCTTATCAGGGGTAGTCGGGTGGGTTCTTGTGTTAGCACCTTGCAGATTAGCGTTATGGGTAGAGGGTGCTTCACATATTACAGGCCAATTTGGGACCCTTGTGACTTTACCACTTACATGAAGATCTAAGAGAGGTTCACATGGAGAGGCTTTGTGGACATTGTGTTGAGACATATGGGGGAGTGTATGACTTGTCAGCAGAGCAAGTTGGGGCACACTCATCCAACAGGTTTGATGCAGTATTTACCCATTTCAGGGCCAAGGTGGGAGGTCATGTTGTTAGATTTCATCACAGGTTTACTGAGGGTGCAGAGCACAGATTGTACATGTGCATGGATTGACCAGTTATCAAAGTTCACGCACTTCCCAGTGATTTCTTCAGAGTATGGGGCAGCATGGGTGACATATCTATATCTTGGGGAGATGTTTAGAGTTCATGAGCAACCCAGAGTCATGGTCAGTGATCGGGATAGCAAGTTTCTTAGCGCATGTTGGCAGGATTTGTTCAAATTTGCAGGCATGGGTCTGACTTCCAGTACTAGTTTCTACCATTAAATGGATGGTCAGGAAAAGATGGTGAACCAACGATTTGATAGGTATATGCATGACTATGTGAGGTCATGGATAGAGTGGTTACATTTAAGTGAGCATTGTTGCGAAACCACTCATGATAGTTTGCAGACCACCCAGATTCAGAAGAGGATGTATGCAAACAGGCACAAGGTGGAGCATAGATTTAATATTAGGGATGTGGTTTTCTTGAGGGTGCGGCCACATAGACCGTTTACATTGAGGAGAGGTGGCACTAAGAAGATGAGGTTGTGCCTCTATGGTCCCTACAAGATGATTCGGAGAGTTGGAGAGGTAGATTATGAGTTGGAGTTGCTAGAGAGTAGCCAGATTCGTAGTATTCTCTATGTATCATGCCTCGAGAAGATGTTGGGGCCACAAGTTACCACTTCCATAGAATTACTACCACTAAATGAGAGGGGACGGATGATATTGACTCTCGAGGAGATTTTGGATGTCTGAGATGGGGGGTTAAGGAGAAGAGTGATCAGGGAGTATCGCATCATGTGGAGAGATTGGTTGATAGAGGATGCCACGTGGGAGAGTGAGCATATTTTGCAGCATCCTAGTTTGTAGTTGCTTGAGGACAAGCAATATTGGGAAGGGAAGATGGTAATTTCTTCTTCCAAATGATCCTTCCAAGAGATTGACGTAATAGCCTAAGTGATTTCCATAGGCTATAGTCAGTGGGAAAATGGGTCTAATTAATTATTTAATGTCATCGGAGCGGAAAAAGTAATATTTTTTTTAAAGTGACATTGAGTAAATAGTTAAAAGGGTGTTTTAAGTGACTTGAGTTTATAAAGTCACTTTATTTTATTAAAAGGGTCTAAAAAGGGTCTAAAAAGGGTCAACGAGGAAATAAAAGGAGAATGCGGGTGCCCTCTCTCATTATACAATTGTTATTTTCTAAAAAGGAAATTGAGAGAGCTCTTGTGGATTTATCTCTTGGGACGAAAAACCCTAAAGGAAATTGGGATTGGGTGCAGTGGTGAAACTATCCACCCTAGTCGATCGAAGAGGGGAGATCATATAGATTTATTTATTATGCTTCAGTGTGGTTGAGTATTTCATCTTTGGCAGTTGAGTTTCCATTCATAGGGGTTGATTTTACTTGAAGAGGGTGAGTAGGGCTCAATGGTTGTGTTTTTGGTGTTGTGGCTTCATTTTCTAGAGTTGGGGTCGATTTTATTCATTGTTGAGCGAGTTCCCTTTGTTGTGGGCTGATTTTATTCATTGTTGGGAAAGTTCCCTCTGTTGTGGGTTGTGTTCCTCTTGTTGGGCAGCGATATTTTACTGTGAGAGAAAATTTTTGGATAGAGGGGTCAATTTCTTGCTATAGGGAGGTCGTTTACACTTGTTAGGGTCGAGTTTATACAAGTTGGGGCCACCACTTACTTGTTGGGCGAGTTTATATTGGTTGGGACTGATTTAATTCATGTTGGAACTGATTTTATTCATGTTGGGTTGATTTACACTTGTTGGAGCTAATTCTCATATGTTGAACGAACAATATCTCTGTTGGCCTATGTTCCTTGAGTGGGGGAGTGCCATCTTTTAGTGGAGACTGATATTTATTGAGCGGAGGCCTTCAAGATTAGGTCGAGTTCATTGTCAAGGGATTGTTGTCTCATTATCCACTTGATTTTGGCATGGAGAATACTCCTACAGGTTTTTCATTTCACTTTATTACTGTTATATCTTTTATCTATCTACAGACAACTATTTATTTAATACACAGGTCAGAATTTATCTCAATTTTCTTGTTGTTATAGTGTTTTCAATTAGTGTCAAGTCATACTACCACAACTATATAATCAATGCAGCAAGTTCTGGGTGTACCTTTTGTATGAATACTATATATTGTTAGCAAACAAAGTCATAATTACTAATCTATTGACGGAAGTTGTTTGCACTCAAATTGTTTGTTAAAATGTCCACACAACAAATTGAGCTTAAATTGAAAAAAAATAGTAAGGGTTATTACATATTCGTGGTTGTTGATCAATTCTCTAAGATGGTCATTTTGACCACCTGCAAAAAGAGTATCACAGCTAAGGCCATTTCCAAGTTGTTCTTAGAACGTGTATGGGTACACTTTGGAATACCATAAACCATCATATCAGATCGGGACAGTAGATTCTTGAGCACATCTTGGTCAAGCCTTTGGTCGCTATTGGACACCAAGCTCACCAAACCCACTACCTTCCACCCTCAAACAGATGGACAGAGAGAGGTCGTCAATAGGATGATTGTATATCTCTTGCACATGTACAAATTTAAGCATCCACACACATGGGATGAGAGCCTTCCTTATGTCCAACACAACTACAACAGATCCCTCCATAGCTATACTGACCACAACCCTTTTTAGGTGGGCATGGGATTTCAACCTTTGGGCCCCATTGATGTAACACTTCCCCTTGCATCCACACAGGTAGAATCTTCTCATGCTCAATCTGAGGTTGACAAGGCCACCAAATTAATTTAATGGATTCAACACATCTACCAACATGTCCATGATATTTTATAGAAAGTCAATTCTAAATACAAGTAGCACCATGATCATCATTGGGTTCCCCACAAGTTTTAGGTAGGCGACAAGGTTTGGTTGCATTTGTAGAAATAGCATCTTATAGGACCCCAACGGAAGTTGCATCCACTTCATTATGGACCTTACACCATCAAAAAGGATGTGGGTGACAATTATTTTGAGTAAAGTATCCCCCCCTTCCTTGGCTTACACCTAGTATTCAGTGTGGACCTCCTTTAGCCATATTTTCCACCACTATTGGACACATCAGAAGTAGCAGAGTAGTTGACACCTATAGAGATCAATAATGACTACATGGAACAAACAACTATTGAATGGATCATGGACACAAGGGTTAAGGGAACCCACCAACAGAAAATCCAACTCTATCAGATTGTTAAAGCAGGGTAGTTACTGCACCAAGGCAAATAGCTCACCAAGCGTCAAGTTCAGAAAAAGTTTCCCCATTTGATGAGGGAACTCAACATAATGGAGACCATTGCTTCCTAGGGGTGAGGACTGATCCAGGTGGACATTGGTGGTTTTCCACCTATTCCTCTGGCTCAAAATACAATTTCCATCTTGGCAGCTTTTCTACAGTTTTTCATGTCCCAAACTTTCAAGGTTGTTTTGAGGTCCAAAACGACGTTTTTTTGATGTGGAAGTGCCCAATATATGCCAAAGGTTTGTATTAGTATGTTTGGAATGTGTACTCCCCGAATATATATTTTCAACGGGGTATTGATCTCCCAAAACATAGATCATATGCAAAAGTTATGCTCTCGGGAACTTGACGTATCAACTACCTTCATCGGGCACACAAACCTTTTGGCGTTTCATATTCTAGGGTTAGGGTTTTGGATGTTTAGGGTTTTCTCATTCATGCTTTATGTTAAAAATGTCTTTGGAGCCTTATTGTAATCATCTTCTTGCAAATGAGAGTATTTGTCACATCTCTTCTCAGAGATAAGATACCACCATTCTAGCAAGTTCATTTCACTATGTATTTTCTTTTATAGTCTCTACATATTTCATTCTTTAATAGAGATTAAGTATTATTGTATCTCTGTGTTTTTGTGGGGTACTTACAGATGACATATGAGAGTGTCTCACTATGATAGGTCAATGATTGATCGTGTTGAGTGAGAATGACACCAACAGCATAATCGGAATCATTTGTCTCAATCTCAAATGGTTGTTGCAAATCAAGTAAGGCGAGCACCGAGACTAAGCATAAGCAATGTTTCAGATAATCAAAATCTTTTTGTTGTGGTCTGCCCCACACAATTTTTTCTTTGCAACCAATCTTGGTCACTTTGATGAGAGTCCAAGCGATATGGGAGAACCCCAATATGAATCTGTGATAGAATTTGGCAAGGCCTAAGAAGCTTCGAAGCTCGGTAAGTGTTGTCGAGGTTGTCCAGTCGCGAATGACTCGGATCTTGGCTGGATCAAAAAACACACCATGCTCATCTATAATGTATCCGAGTTATTGGACCTTGTTCATGTCGAATGAACAATTCTCTAAGTTAGCATATAACTTGTGTTGTCGCAGAGTGAGAATTTGTTGAATGTGTTGCTAGTGTTCCACCCAACTCTTGTCGAATATGAGGATGTCATCCAGATATACAACCATAAAGGAATTGGTGAAGGACTATAAGATGTCATCCATCAACCTCATAAAATTTGTTGGGGCATTCGTCAAGTCAAAGGGCATGACTAACCCCTCAAAAATACCTTATTTAGAATTGAAAGCAGTCTTCCATACTCTGTTTGTTCTATGGAGACCTGGTGGTAGTCAAACTTCATATCAATCCTACTAAAGTACTTGGCCCCCTTGAGCTAGTCAAGAAGGTCGTCAATTATGGGAATTGGGTACTAATTCCTAACTATAATTTTGTTCAGATCTCTGTAATCAATACAGAGTCTCCAAGTCTTGTATTTCTTCTGTACGAGCATGATTGGGCCTCCACGGGGTAAGAAGCTTGGTTGAATGTGACCTTTTTGGAGCATCTCTTGAATATGGTGCTTGACTTCCTCATTTTCCAAGAGAGGGCATTGATACACTAGCCCGTTAGGAAAAGGTGTTCCAGGGGTCATCTCAATTGAATGTTTGACCTGACAGTG
>SNQJ01S0084450.1:0-22130 GCA_010110895.2 Picea sitchensis
GTTCGAATTCGCCTTGGGGTTCGCCTTAGGGTTCGAATTTAAGGTTCGCCGAACCTGTTCGAATTTGATTTTTTTGATGGGGTTCGCCGAATTTCGAACCTCAAGCTTGAGGTTCGGCGAACCCTGTGACATAGGTTGTCACCACACACGCCGACTGTAAGAGATATTAAGTGGACATGTAATACACAGGTCGACCATACGCTGGAACGTTTAATTCGGGTTGTAACCATCCGCGGTTGAATAATCAAGACGTACAGGTACACTTCGTCACATTTGGTATACATTGGAAGTTTATTAAGAGTTATTTAAGAACCGGACTAACCTATAGTTCGAAGAGAAGCAGATAATAACAATTAATAAATGTCCAAGTAAAAGTTCATATTTATAATACGGTTATTATAAATTGAATCCGTGTGGAAGACAGGCGTAGTCAATTTTTCAAGGGAAGAAAAAAAAAATATAAAAATAATTCCTAGTTCATTCGATAAAAGGGGCACAATTCAAATAACTTAAATCCAAAGTAGACTATTATTATAGTCTAAATTACTAAGGTCAAGATTATCAAGAAAAAAAGGAAAAGTACCAAGGTTTCTCAATGAAATTAATTAATATTATATAGATATATAAATAAATAAAGGTTGAAATTTTTTTAAGTGGAAAAGTGACTCTTAAGATAGAAGGGATTGTCAAATATATATATATATATATATATATTCTAGAGAAAGTAAAAGCTAGAGAAGTTTTCAAGGAAGTCAGAATTTTTATAAAGGTGTTATTTAACCCTTAAGGAAAAGTAACGGTATATAAGCTTCACAATCAAGAATTAATTATTGAGTTTCAATATATATCTAGAATTCTATCAAAGGAGTTATAAGGAGTAAAACAATAAGGTTGTAAGGAGTACAGAAACGTAATTGATATTATCAAGGTTATAAAAAGGGTTACGCAAGTATTATTATTGTAAATTTGCAACGAAAAAACAAAATGGAGTCTAAAATGACGAAGGAAAGATTTTCTTATGAAGCATGTTGCATTTCAACTTACGGGTTATTTACATTAAAGGGGATAATTCAAGGAAGAGAGGTTAACATCGTTATCAGCATGACTCAGGATGAGAATTCTATTAATATTAATTTGGCGAATCAATGATTTATTTCATAGCATAACATAAGTGAAAAGACAAATATTTTTTGCAAGAGACCATGAAATTAAAAACTTGCAAGTAACAATTGATTATGAATATATATCTCAATTCAATGTTACAACTATGTTTCAAGAAAAGATTGACATCATTCTCGGGTTACGTTGGTTAACAAATCTAGGTACCTTGATTTTAAACATGGAAAAAAAGTTTGCGACTTTTCCCAAGAAAAAGAAGATGATGACTCTTCAAGACATTAATATGAGGTTAAAATCGATAACACCTTCATCAAAAGACTTTAAAGATATCTCGAAGATGTTCCTTCCAGATAATCAGAACTCGATATCAAAGATGCAAAAAGAATATGATGAAGTTATTGCTGATAAAAACCAAGAAATATCTCACTTAAAAAATCATAGTGAAAAACTGCTTACTCAAATTAAGAAGTAAAGGGATACAAAACAACGTGTCTAGGAGTTGGAGCAAGAGAATCAAGATCTCGGGAAGAAATTATCAGGAAACGATGAAGAAGATTCTCGTTTGAAGAACCTTAATCAAAATCTGCTTGCACAAATTAAAAAGATGAAAGATGAAAAGCTTGAGAATCGAAATATTATAAATAAAGTCGACAAATCAGAAGATGAAGAAGAACTTTCATGCCTAAGGGTTCATAATCAAAATTTACTAACACAAATTAAAAGGTTGAAGCATGATAAGAAGACTTTACAAGAAAAACTAGATCGCAAAACAACATTAGTCGATAAGGAAACGATGACAGACCCAATCAACCTTACAACTCAAAAGGATGCAAATCCAGCTGATGTAAAGAAGTTTTCAAATGTCGAGGTACAAACAAGCCATAGATATGAAGAAGACTCAAATCCAAAAGTTAATNTCAGAACTCGATATCAAAGATGCAAAAAGAATATGATGAAGTTATTGCTGATAAAAACCAAGAAATATCTCACTTAAAAAATCATAGTGAAAAACTGCTTACTCAAATTAAGAAGTAAAGGGATACAAAACAACGTGTCTAGGAGTTGGAGCAAGAGAATCAAGATCTCGGGAAGAAATTATCAGGAAACGATGAAGAAGATTCTCGTTTGAAGAACCTTAATCAAAATCTGCTTGCACAAATTAAAAAGATGAAAGATGAAAAGCTTGAGAATCGAAATATTATAAATAAAGTCGACAAATCAGAAGATGAAGAAGAACTTTCATGCCTAAGGGTTCATAATCAAAATTTACTAACACAAATTAAAAGGTTGAAGCATGATAAGAAGACTTTACAAGAAAAACTAGATCGCAAAACAACATTAGTCGATAAGGAAACGATGACAGACCCAATCAACCTTACAACTCAAAAGGATGCAAATCCAGCTGATGTAAAGAAGTTTTCAAATGTCGAGGTACAAACAAGCCATAGATATGAAGAAGACTCAAATCCAAAAGTTAATCAAGAAAAAGATGCAAGTATAAGGAACAAAGATCAAGTTACAAGGATTCCTTAGCGACATCCTAATCACAAAAATCGATACTTCAGCCAATCAGTGTATCAATAGAAACAAATAACCGCTATGTCGAAGAATATTACTTCCACTACAAGTGCGGGTCAAAATAGAAGCTATCAAGGGAATAGAAATGTATCAAGTTCTTTCCAAGTACCCTATAAAAACCCAAATCCGCAGAAGATCGAATTAGGATGGGCAGACTCCTTTACAATTCGACAGTTCTGCTCAACGCTTAGAAGATCCTATCGTCTCAGGTCCTCAACGATTATGAACTCAAGAATGAAGAATTAGGAGACAATAATTATAAGCTAGAGCAAGAGATAAGTCTTCCTAGTATGCTTTGAGGACAAAACATTTTTAAGGGGAAGGCAATGTTATGAACATAAATACATATAAAATAGATATTAATAACATAATAATTAAATGATAATTAATAAATAATAATTATTAATAATGAAAGGACTTGTCTCAAAGGACATGACTATTGGTTAAGGGCACCCCTGCGTGGGTATAGAAACGGGCCTTCATTCTCAATTGTATCTCATCTTATCTATTCATATTTTATATATTCATATATTATTTACAGTCTTACATGGGTTACTGTGTTATATTCCAAGTATTTTGGATAATTCTTGTGTGAGCGAACTTTGTTCATCTCAGTTGGTGAAGCTTCCAGGGGTTCTCTGCTCACGGTGCAAGGTGCTACTACCAAATATGCTATGAGTTGGCGCAGATGTGCCACGTCTAAGTCAATCTTTTATGTTTGCATCATGATCTGCTGAGAGATATTGATACAAATCAAACTAATGACAGTGCAGGAAAAAATAATGTCAACAGGGAATTGATTATACACAATGTCATTTTCATTTTCTAAATAAGAAACATAACTTCCATTCTAATGAGATTCCATGTGAAGTGAATTTGCATGGTCTAGGGAAACCTGTTTCCTAACAGAGTGGATTTCAAGGAGAGGGGAGCAGGATGAAGATGTCCACAAAAGTTGGAGCCGCCTTGCCAAGGACACTTGCAGATTGGGTAGAACCAAGGAGATGCTTGAGTTTTTCAAGTTGACCTCAAAAGGAATAGAAGCATTAGGTGACAGTAATGTGGACAAGACAATGGCCTAACTCAAGGAATTGTAAGATGAGGTACCATCTAAAGAAGGCCTTATTTGATTCAATAAAAGGCTTACAGACACTACTGAGCTGAAACAACCATGTGCTCTGTAATGAATTAAGTTTACACAACTTATTAAACTGAGCGTCAAGCACATTCTTGTTACATAACCATTGATAGTCATTAATAGGTTTGTATTTCTTGAAATCCACAGACCTATTCCAAATTGCAGTTCCTCCACTAGCCAACTAGTGGTTCGACACCCAACCTTAAATAAGGAGGAGTTGAGAATAATCTCCTTGATATAATCAACCATAACCTTGTTTTGATTAAAGAGCCTAAAACACTCTTTAAGATCAAGTTTGGAGCCCTGGTCTCTTGTATGCATATCAAAGATTCAAGACTTGATTCGACTTCTTTTTTGAAATTTTTTAGGGTGAGAACAAAGGTACTTTGTTTAGGGATTTTGCTCATGCAACATGTAGCAATTGATACAAATGCTCATCAAACAAGAGGTCAACACAAAAATTGTGGCCTTTCCAATTTAGAAAAAGCTTGAAAGATTCCTAATCTTCCAAATACTTTGGGCCACAAAGGTACCTTTAATTTTTACCATGGTTGTGGAGAGGATAAAGGGCTAAGGGTTTTAGGCCTTACCATTTGTTTTTACCTTAGGGTGGTCCTTGTATGTTATAGTTGTGCAAGAGCACTTTTGAGGCTTGCATACCTTCCAAGGCATGGATGATCCACTTGGCACAAAGGGCTTGGGCTTGAGTATGGGTCCTGAGATACCTATACCGCTGAAATCCCTAGGGTACATCATAAGTTTTAGATGACCTTGTGGAAGACTTTTCCACCTTCCATAATTGTGCAAAGAAAGCACTTATGAGATTTCTTAAGCCAAACTAGTTGAAGACATCCAACTTGAGGACATGTATTCTTGGGTGGCTTTCGTTACTTTTGTGCAGATTTGAAAACACACAAGCAACATCATAGGCCTAATATTCCACTTTCAATGTTCTTCTCAAGCCTTTGTATCATTGCTTTCCGTAAGTCCCTTGGCGAGGTTTGGAAGGTGAAGGGGATGCTAAGGAATTGAAACAATTGGTCGAGTTAATACAAGAACAAGGCTGAGATAAAATCCAATTGAGTATCATGGACACTATCCCTGTAACATTAGGTTTTACCCACTGAATTTTTGAGCTTGAGGCTCTACAAAAGGTTTTGGTATTCCATCATACTCAATTATTTTCTTCTCTTCAAGAATTGCCAATAAGGAGTTGTTTCCCATTGACTAATCCTCCAACCTCAGGTTCAAGGAGAGGGATTCCTTTAATCAATATTTTCCCTTCTTATGAGTAACTAGGTAGCCCAAGGCTTTTTCTATTAGAGCATATATAGTAGAGGCAAAGGGGCATCTTTGGTGAATTGATGGAAATAATCCCACCTCCTTCAATACAGGTAAAGCTTCCACAAAGATTGTCTCAAACAACTATGACAAAAAAAGTTCTAGAACCAAGGGCTTTGAGTATGGAAAATTGAAGGGCCATTTAATTCTTTCATAGTCCTTAAAATGGATTTTTATGAAGAGGGTGTTGAGGCTCAAGCATCTTGCCAATTGCATGCCTTCCCACACAACTATGATATTGGCTAGAATAAATTGTCATGTGATGAAATTTGTTTATTTATTGTGTTAATTCTTGGCAAGATATGCTTTACCTTTACGGCCAAAGCTTGGCCAAAATTTTATAACAAACATTTAGTAGGGTGAAGGGCCTCTACTTAGTGATAAGCTTGGAGTCACCAAACTTCAATATAAAATGAATAATACCATTGTTGATATTAGCCTCTAGCAATTGTTTTCTAACAACTTCTTGATAGTAGCCTCTAGCAATTGTTTTCTAAAATCCGAATTTGCTTTGTAGAATTTGCACAAAAACCTATCCAGTCGAGGTACTTGTCATCAAGCATCTTCAACTATGCGATTGTCAACCCTTCAAAAGTTGGTGACTGATTACACCACTTTTTCTAGGCTTCTAAAAGTTTTCTTGAGACCATGTTAGTCCAAGTTTGCATTCCACCTAGCTTTCTTTAGATATGCCTTGAGATTGAAAAACGTTTCAATAGTGAGAGCAAATTGTTTCTCAATATTCTCTAGTTGGGTAAATCTTCCTTGGTCAACCTATCTTTCATTTTGAGTTCGTGGGGCCTTGCTCACAATTGAGCCCCGTTGGCACTGTGATTCTCAAACAATTTCATGCATAGTTACAAATAGGAATAGGTATATGAATACAATATGGTATTGAAAAAATGCACATATGAAAAAGTTTAGTGTGACCCTAATAAGCGAGTATACATCTCACAAATAGGAATCAATTATTAAGATTATTATGACAATAACTAGTTTGTAATATTAATATTAATATTACTAATTATTAATTTTACTAATTTCTAATCATTATCAATAATTGTAATATTAATATTAATTAGTAATATTATTTATAATATTACTATCAATTAGTATTTTTAATTATAATAATACTAATTACTAACCATTACTTTGAAAATGTCTCTAAATATACATTTAAATGTTTTTAAAATTTTGACTCTTGAGACAGATACTTGACCATGGAGAGTCTAGTGCATTGGAACAATGAAGGATGTATTTGCTACCTCAAAGTAGCCTTCATTATTTTTATTGGCTGCAATGCAATAGAGTAAATCTTCTGAAATCATAAACATCATGTCTTGTAGAGAATTCTCCAACATCTATAGATCTCCATTCTCAGAGTTGCATGCACACATGCCAAGTCTGAAAGCTAATTTAGGAAAAATATTTATCTCCAAAAACGTTAGCAAGACTTGAAGCTTGGCCTTACGTAGGACTCCAATGAACAATTTGTAAATATCGCATACCTTGCTTTCAAATATCTCAAACTTATTGAGCCCTTTGTGAGTTCACACTAGGGTTTCTAGTGTGGGTAGTGTTGTTTGGTCCCCTATAGGGTTGCAAATTAAGGCTTCAACAATTTTGGATTTGACTTTGAATGCTAGTAGGAACGTGTGAGGCATTGCATTGAATTTGGTTATTTGGGATTTTATTTATTTATTTTTTGCATTGGAGAGGAATTAGTTTTTTAAAGGTCAACCTACGACATTTACACTGTATTCTTGTTGTCTATACAATATGATCGAATTTGTATAGGTGCTTTGTTTTCGTATGTAAAGTGGTTGTATGATCATATCCTATAACTATACTTTCAAGTGATGATTGAGTTTAGCCTCCCTAGTTTGGAAATCCTCTTTGAATGGGGTAGTTTGAAGGCATTGGAAAAATGATTTGGAAGTGGTTTGATAGAGTGGTCGACTATAAAATTTGGACAAATGCAAATATTTCACAAAGATAGAAGTGTTTTGTTTTGAGAACATGGCCTTGTTCTGATACTCAAGGAGTTGCTTATTACACTTTTGAAAATTATACCAGGTGAACCAAAGCTTTATTGAGTTGTTCCACCTATATTTGTTTACATTGTATAATTCTAGATGAGTGTTACAAGCATTCCGTGCTTCTCTTTTTTGCAGAGGAACTCTTAAAGGAAGATGACCTTAGTTCTCTTGAGATTCCACCCTATTAAATTTTCCACATAAGCTATTGGGTTTTTGGGAGCTCATCAACCATCTAATGCCAAGACACTACCCTTTCAATTGCATCATTGGTGGCATAGATATTGGCTAAGCCCAACTTGGGGAAAAAAGATTAAGCAAAATCCATACCAATCATTGAGAAGAGTCAGTTGTCCAATTCATAATAGTGACAACAAGTTGTGGGGTGACAAGAATAGCCACACCATCTCATCCTCTACATTGGTAGAAGAAAACATGATGGCATTTGGCCAAATAAAGTTCAAAGCATTCTTCAATAAAACATTGGTAATTTTGGCTTCTTGCAAGCAAAAAAATGTAAGACTCTTGAAACAAACTCCTAGATCTTTGAACCACAACCTTATGACAAGAGTTTGAAAGGACTGCCATATTCCATGATGCTACTTTCATTGGGATTGAGTGTTTGAATATAACTCAAAAATATATATGAATCAGTTAATATGTTAGTGACGCGACCATATTAGTATCATAATGTTGAGGTTATTGGTTAGGTGGTTAAACAACCATAACCAACTTAGGATGCTATATAACAATGTAATGAGGAATGAGTAACTCGAGAGTTAGGTATATGTATTGTGGGTAGTCTTAACTCAGGTTCTCATAGATGGCATTGTGGGTAGTTGCAACATCATTAATATATGTGACATTTGTTATTCTCTTAATATTATTGTGTTAATTGTGTTATATATGCATGCATATGAACACCTACATGGTATAAGAGCATTGATGATCCAATGCTTGTGATAGAGACCCCATTGGTTCAGAGAATAGGAAGGAGACTTAACCCTATTGGAGATTGGGGAGAATAAGGACCTTGGTGGAGAGCAAAAGTGTGTAGATCCTAAATTAAAATGGAAGCAAAGTGAGAAAGCTTGCATCAATAAATGGAGGCAATTAGACTAAATTTTAATTTGAAAAAAGAAAAGGGTTTTTAAAAGTTGGTTTTAAGTTCTGAAGGAGTTCAACTTAGGAAAAAGTATAGGAGAAAGTCAAAATATTTTGAAGAGTCATTGCGGTACTGTGAATTGTCGAAGTTGTAAATCATCTAATTAGATTAAAGAAGAACCGAAAGAGAAGGTATATTGTTGAGTAGACTTGTGAATCTTGCAGAACACAATAATTTTTTGTGATTTTGAAAGGAAAGTTGTGGGAAAAAGATTCTATCCAGTGGTAGATTCATAGCCCCCATATTTTCTCCTAAAGCAAACTTTTTCTCCCCAAAGCTAGATGTGATTTGTAGAAAGCAGACCTCAACATACACTTGCAGAAGAGAAACAACCCAACATTTGCATTAGATTTCCAAACGATTGTGTGAGGAGAAGATTTTGTTTATGTAGAGTAGCGTAAATTTATAACAGGTGTCGAAAAATGAATTAGTGAAGAGAGTAGATTGGCAAAGTGGAAGATGATGGTAGTATAGACCTTGCTTGCCGAATTGTTGAGAGTAGCCCAACAATGTGAATAATTGATGTTACTCCTTGAGGATAAAAGATTGCGTGAGAGAGAGCCCGCATATGTTTTGGAGAAACCCAAGAAGAATGCATCAGATATGGGTGGTGGACTCATACACAGTGTGAAGTCTCTAGATAAAGGGAGTGAGACTATGTTGAATTTCCAGATATGGAAATACTCAAGACAGTGGTTGTCTAATAACAACGAGAACAATGCTCCACCTTAGGCATGAGGGTGATGTCAATTTGATGGAGGTTTTTGAGAAGCTGTTGAAGACATGCCAAACATCTAGGTGGTTCTTCTAGAAAATTGATGTGCAATGGTTACTCAAGTGGGTTGGTGGGTGGAAACTAACCCATATGCAATCTTTAGATTTTGAGTTTTGTTTCTCTTCTGTAAAAGAATTGAGTTGTAAGAGTCTTGAGTCTTGTGTTGAATGGGAAGGGGCGGGAGAATAAGTTGGAAATGCTATTTTCATGTTTAGGTGGGTGTTAGAACTTAGAATATTACACAAAAATTGTTGAAAAGTCAACAAGAAACATGTGTCTAATTTACTTTTCCCTTAAATAAATTGGACAATTAATATTAATCTATTATCTCATAATTACTTGAAATAATTAACTGAAATGGCAAATCAGTTAACTATGGGAAATTCGAGTTCAAAGGTTGGTTGGTAAGACATGGAGGTGACTTGAAGTTGTAACAAAATTATAAGTGTAGTTATGAGAGTTGTGAAGTAGTTTAACTTAGTTAAGTGAGTTAAGCCTAGTTGTACTAGTTGTAACTAAACTTATACTAGTGAGAGTCCACTGAATTAATTATTAATTAATTCAAATCAGTGAACTCACATGCAACTGAAGATTCGCCACGGTTAACTACATGCATGTCAGATCCAGTGGAGACCTAGTTGAGATAATAGGTGAAAGGGACAGTTTGGCTATCAGTTGTGATTTGAGTGAAGTGCACTCATGCAATCACACATGTAGTGGATATGCTCATGAGCATGTGCAAACTAAGTACTTCAAATTCATTTGTGAGAATTCTAATTGCAAAGATTGTGTAGAGGAGGCAGGCTGTCTGGAGACAGAAATTGGCACATGTATTTGTTGAGTTTTGTATGATAGTGTGAAACGATTGTATTGTACTGAGAGCTCTTGGATTAGAGTTTTGTATGAGATTGTTTCATGATCCATGATATACATAATATATGATAGTGGGGTTTTTAGCTTTACGCTTTCCCGGAAAAACTTCTGTGTTATGTGTTATTGATATTTTACTTTGTGATCGTGGTTTAAATTTCCGCAAGAATATTAGTAGAAGCGATTCTGTATTTAACAATGGCATATAATTGTTAGATCGGGAGAATTGCAGGAAATACTTAATTTGTATTGAAATTTCTACAAAAATATATGTTAGTCACTTAGTATGTTAGTGATGTGAACATATTATTATGATAATGTTGAGGTTAAAGATTAGATTGTTAAACTACCCTAACCAATGTAGGGTGCTATATAACAATGCAATGAGGAATGAGTAACTTGAGAAAGTGGTATATGTGTTGTGGGTAGCCTACCTTGATGGTATGAATATAAAATAACATATATAGAAGAATGAAAATAGGACTTTAGGGTATAATGTAAATTAAATGTAATTATTAAAAGTACAATTGTAATGTCATGATTGGACGTGAAGGTTCTCCATGGGCATATAAAGCCATCACTCTCATTCAGGTAAAGCCATTAATCATCATTATATATATATGTATGTATGTGTATGTATATATTGTGTATTTCCAATTGGAATATTTAGATTATAAACTTAACATTTGTAACATTGATACTAGAGCCAATCCTAGGTTGCTTTGCTATGATAAACCTTCTACAAATCATTGTCGAAATTTGTGGATGCTGAAAATAGTGGAGGCCAAAATTGTGGAGCTCGAAATTTGTGGAGCTTGGCATTTGTGGAGGTCGGAACTTGTGGAGTCCACTGTACCTTTCCATACCATAACATTGCCAATGAACCACTGTGTCCAGGGATGCTAGACTCTACAAGGAAGAAAATGGTGACTAATATAGAATTAAACACCAAATTTGAAAAGATAGTAGAGCAATTCACGTAAAACAAGATGGAAACAAAACATGATTTGGAAGAATTCAAGGTTGAAATTAAGTAGAGCCAGGATCAATTAAAGAGAAAGGTCAAACAGGGTGAGGAAGAATTAAAATCATCCATACCTCAAATACATCTATTGCTTGTCATTGCAAGCATAGGACCCAACCAAAATGTTACTCCACCTGATTCAACCACAACCACATTGAATAGATAAATAAGGTAGGAAAATATTTTGACATACATTATGTTCAAAGCGAAGGGGAAAAAACCAAAATATCATCCGTGCACTTTGATTGTCCAACATATCACTGGTACACGTGGTGGAAGTTCGCAGTGTCATATGTTTGTTGGACTACGATTACTGTTAGAACAAAACCTGGAGGTGTTAGTCTCCGTCACAATCGTTGGAGTTAGGATCCACGAGAGGGGTTTATCATTTAACCCATGTCGTGATTGACTCGTGAAACTCGCGAGAAGCGCTGAACTCAATGTCCAACAATCTCCCCCCAGCACGTGTCGGTGAGTTTTGAACTTGAGACCTGTCCCTCTGATACCATTTGTTGGACTACAATTGCCATTAGACCAAAACCTGCAGGGGTTAGTCTCTGCCACAATCGTCGAAGTTAGGATCCATGAGAGGGGGTTAACCCATGTCGCAAAACTCACGGGAAACACTGAACTCAATGTCCAACAATGTGTCATTCCACAGGGACATGTTTAAAGATGAATTCTTTAAAAGAATATAAGGTATACAAGAAAAATTATTTTTAATGTACCTACCAGTAACCAAGTTACAACAGAAAAGAGATGTTGATGAATACACACATGAATGGAAAGACCTGTGATGTGAGTTCTTGGGTTATCACAAGATCAATTACATCAATCTGATGTGTCCAGATTAAAGCCTTACATAAAGAATAAATTAGATATGCACAATAATAAAGCCATGGAAAAAGGTAGGCATGAGGCAAGAACGACGAAATTGAAACTAAGAGGTCATACGAATTTTTTTTCAAAGTTAATTCAAGTCAAAAACCCTTCCAAACCACAAACATTGGAAGATCAAGATAACTTCCGCGACATTAACAAGGGGGAAGCAAAATAAGTTTGGAAGCTCAAAGAGTTAAGACAAGAGGAAGTTAAATGTATGAAATGTGGGGAGAAATGGGATCCAAGAACATAGATGCAAGAAGATAATTGAAAAAACCTATTTAATTGGGAGGCAACAAAAGAGGACGAGTTAGAGATTGGAATTGAAGACACATAGGATGAACAAGAGAAGTCACTATATCATTCCAAAATTATAAATGGGAAGGAAGTGGAAATCTCGTCCTCAAAATTAAATCATCTTTGAGTTGAAATCACAATTTGACATTGATGAAGCCATGCCAAAAATATCATTAACATCAATCTCCCACCCACATTGGAAGATGAAAGAAGGATCCAACCCTAGAGTTTCACTTGCAACCATGACAAAAAAGTTGCAACCTAGTACCTTGAAACTCTTAGGAATTTATAAAAAATAGGGAGGTAATGATATTAGTAGATTTCGGCAGCGCTCATAACTGTGTAGACATCAACTTTACTAAGAATTTAAACTTTTTGTATATCCTTCTAAGGATGGAAGTTTACGATAGATGGACAAGAAGCCAAGGAGGTAGGAAGATGCCATCAAATTTTTGTACAAACATAAAATCTAGAAATAAAATCATGGTTCTATGCTTCACTGGTTAATGGAATGCATATGGTGTTGGGCGCCAAATGGTTGTTTGATCTACGTACTTACACCACCATTCTAGAAAAACAAGCCATGGAATTTTATTGTCAATGACAAATTTATAAATTATATGCCCTTGAAATTTCATCTTACAAGCAAGGTGATTCATAATTAATAGAAGAAGGTCAAGGAAATAGAGAACAAAACATAAAAGGACATTGGAAAATCAACTCAAAGCTTCGAACCTTAAGGTAGGAAGAATGCATTAAACAAATGAGCATCAAGGCTTAATGCTACACAATCGGGTCAAAGAACTTCAAAGTATGATGAACACACAACAAAGCAACCTTGCCAATGTTCAATATCAAATAGGAAATCGAGTCAAAACCATTGCAAGTAGATAAAGATAATGCCTCAACAGGATGTGCTCAACTATAGGAAGTGCTATTAACTATGCTTTGAGGACACAACATCTTGAAGGAAGAGACAATGTTATGAAGATAAAATAACATATATAGATATAGGAACATCGAAATTCAGGGTATAATGTAAATCAATTGTAATTATTAAAAGGGACAATTGTAAAGTC
Source organism: Picea sitchensis (assembly GCA_010110895.2). Taxonomy (NCBI): domain Eukaryota; kingdom Viridiplantae; phylum Streptophyta; class Pinopsida; order Pinales; family Pinaceae; genus Picea; species Picea sitchensis. The sequence goes on from SNQJ01S0084450.1 coordinate 13,305, forward strand.
ACGATTGTACATGAAAGGTCACCCTGGGCATATTAAGCCATCACCCTCATTCATCTAAATCATTATTCATTATTCATTATTTTTTTTTTGTAACTAGGGGAATCGGTAACAACGACAATATCGTACTCGTGTGACACGAAATCGAATCATGTCGGCTGCCTTATAACCCCTAGGGAGAAATGCACCGCCCGCAAGCATGCCTCCGGATAAATCGGGGTGAGAATCGAACTTGAGACCTCTTTTTACATATTTCCTTCCATTTACAGGGCACTTGCCAATCCGTCTACATCCCTGAGGGCTATTCATTATTCATCATTATATATATATTGTATATTGTATATTTCCATTTGTAATATTCAGATTATAAACTTAATGTTTATAGCACTCACGCTCTTGTAGATGTCCATATTGCAAAACCATTAATATCTGTCACATTTATTATTCTCTTTGTATGTGTTATTATGTTATGTATGCACCCATTTGAAGTTCTACTTTGAGTAACGTGGGAGGCCATATTATCATCAACCATATTTTTGCTCAAACCTAGCTAAGACATCCATTGAATTCGAAGTCGATGGGCCTTGGAGAACATGAGCAAAGTGATTGTGCAACGATGTGTATTTTTTGTTTCCTTTGGTCCTCTTCTAGGTTCTAGCAATCCTTGGAATTCCAAAGGGGAGGTAGAGTACAAGTCCTCCTACTCGCAGTACAGGAGGCGGTGCCTTTGCAAGGCTTCATAAGCTCCTTTTCCCCGACCTTGACCTTGGACATGTTATTGGTTGACATGATTCAGGTTGAGGGCCTACTAGTGTATTCACCTAGATCAACCCTTGACTTTAGGTGGAGCATTGTAATTGTTCTTTCATATATAAGTCTTGATGAGATTTTACTTAACTATGTTTTGATTCAAAGGTAAAGTTGGATTTCATGTTTTACGGGGTTGGGTGGTGAAATTTGTTAGTCATTTGGAATGGATTGAAATTATAATAGCAGGAGCATGACATGGATGGTACCTTAACCCTAGCATTGTTTGGTTTCCATTTTTAGTAGTTACCAAAATTAGCTCAGGAGAAGAAAAACACTATTCCCTAAAGGTGACGAGAAATGGTATTTTGGGGAAGATTGCCCTAGAATAGTCGATTGGGAAAATTGAACCTATTAAGATGGAACCAGCATGAGATTTCCAACAACTTCATAGTTCATAAATTAACCTAGTTTAGAATGGTTTGGAAAATATTGAAAATCATCTTTCAACGTCTAAAGGTGAGCAAAACACCAAAAGTGGGAAATTGTGATTTTGTGGGAATACAAAATTTACAAGAGCATTATCAGATCGAGTAGAAGTAATGAAATCTATCAATATCTTAAATGCTATCTACACTTGATGTAACTTTTTTGCTCAATCTCTACGCATTTTCTTCTATATGTTGTAGGAGTTGGTGTGAGACACATTTTGAATATTAAGAAGTGTTGAAACCTATTAAGGTGTACACTTTTGGGAGACATAAAATATTATAGGCGTTTGTTTCTAGAAACTTACAATTGTTTGAAATTTCTTTCAAAGGGGGAGACACTCATAAAACAAGTTGCTTGAAATAGACACCTTTTTATTCAAAACAATTACAGAACAAAACCTCTAGAATTGTTTCGAACAAAGAGTTGCTAAGATGGACGATTCATGAGGGGTGGCAAGTGCGGGGGTGGTCGTATACAATCCTGAAGGACAATATGAAATAAGTTATGAATGGGTTCTAGTTGAAGCAACCAATAACGAAGCATAAGCTTTTGCACTCTATCAGGGGTGGCAAGTGCGGGGGTGGTCGTATATAATCTTGAAGGACAATATGAAATAAGTTATGAATGGGTTCTAGTTGAAGCAACCAATAACGAAGAAAAAGCTTTTGCACTCTATCAGGGGCTCAAGATCCTTGACTCATGGTGGATCAAAAAATTGGTGGTCATTGGAGACTTATCAATCATAATCAGGCACATGCGCAACTCATCCATGCCAAAGGATTACAATCTGGCAAGGCTCACTTTAAGAATATATAAGCATGCAAAGAGATACGACTTGGTTGAGTTTTATCGAGGGCTAGAATCGTCAAGTAGACCTCTTGGCTAATGAGGCCTCTCGATTGGAGGTTGGAACTCTAAAAACAAAAGATGGGACCACCTTAACACCAATCCCTTTGCAAGTTAATCGATGATTGCGCCAAAGTTTAGAATGCATACTCCAATCAATGCCAAATGGTGGATCACGTTTAATAGGAAAGGATGGGCTTTAATGTCTTCAAGCCCTCTTACCCCCTCACTTCTAGGGGTAACTAGGGGATATTTTTTTCTCCATGATCCATATTATAGACAATAGTTCTGATGATGATATTCTAGAATCTCCACAGATTGTTCCCACAGATGCCTTCCATTACATGCTCAACCCATTCACATCAAATGACATGGTGCATTACACATTGAGGTAAATTCTTATGATACTTCATATCGAGTGATAATGTCAATGTTTTGGGCATGAAAATGGTGATCATGGATTGAATTGGATTATGAATTATAATTTATGATGCTTTGAATTTATACTTTTCACCTTATTTCACCTTGGTGGTCATCATCATCTCCTAGTCACTATTGGGGGGCCTTAATAGGGGTAATGTGTCCGTATCCCTTACCATACATAACATATTCCATCTATCCTTTCTCTGTTGTCCTTTTTCGGTTGGTTGTTACATGTATCCCAAAAAGATTCATGCTTCATAATCCCATGCTTCATAGTGGGTTTGATCTCTAAGTCATATTCTTGAATCTTGGAGACCCACTTTCCTCTGACTCCCAAGCAATCCTGTTGCCCAAGGATATCTTTTACTGCTGAGTGAGGGACATACCCCACAACTTTTGAGTACCCTATATATACTCTGAAATGCTTAAGGGATTTAACTAAGGCATAAGCTTGTTTTTCCATACTACTATAGCTAAGCTCATAATTTTGTAATACCTTTCTCATAAAAGCAATGGGTTGCTCCTGACCCTCTTCATTTTTCTGGAGCAAAACCCCTGCAATAGTGTCTTCTGAAGTGAAGGAAAAGATTTGAAAATCTTTTGAGTAGGTTGGACTAATCAACACAGGAGACTTGCCAATTGTGTCCTTAATACTTTTGAAGGCCTTCCTTCCTTCACCTCTCCACTCAAATTTAACATCTTTTTTCAATAATTTGAGGAGTGGTTTCATCATCTCAGCTAAGTTTGGGATGAAACGTCTGATAAAGTTTATCTGTCGAAGAAAAGACTGAAGGGCTTTCTTGGTTGGGGTAAAGGAACTTTCTTTATGACTTCGACCCTTTCAAGTTCCACCTTTACCCCATCCTTTGCTATAATGTGACCTAACAACTTACCTTCGTCCACACCCAAATAGACTTAGCTGGATTCAAAGAGATGCCATACTTCCGACACCTTTCAAACACCTACCTAAGATGACTTATGTGATCTGACCTTTCTTTTGAAAAAACTGTCAAGTCATCTTGGTAGATTTCAATGATTTTGCCCATTAACTCATGGAAGGCAAAATCCATGGCTCTCTGAAAAGTGGCACCTGCATTTAGTAAGCCAAAAGGCATCCTTGAGGTGTTCAGTGCCCCAAGGTTTGGTGAAGGTAGTTTTGTGGGTATTCAAAAGTGCCCCAAGGTGTGGTGAAGGTAGTTTTGTTTTGATCTTCCTTCCTCACCAACACTTGGTTATAACCGGAGAAGCCATCCAACATGGACATAATTTTAGAACCAATTACCCTTTGAAGTAGGGTCTCCATGTTGGGTAGGGGGTTATTGTCCTTGATGCATGCTAGATTTAAATTTCTGAAATCAATGCATAACCTTATCCCCCCATTTTTATTTCTAACAACAACTAAGTTAGAGCACCATGACGAATGTCTTGTTGGAGCAATGATGCCAACATCCAACATCTTCTTAAGCTCAACTTGAACTAATGGTGCTAACTTAGGATTTATTCGCCTAAGTTTTTGTCGGAAAGGCTTTGTGTCATCCTTGAGGGGGATAGTATGTTGAAACACATCCTCTTTATATGCTTTGAGCTCATCATATGTGAAAGCAAATACATCCCTATACTCTTGGACAAGACTTATCAATTCCTTTCTTTCCTTTTCTGAGGTTCCTTTTCCAATTTTTATGAACCTTGGGACTTCCTCCGTCCCAATGTTGATTTCAATATAACTGCCAGGCTTTATTACTTCTTTTTTCTTTTTATACATATCATGCCTGTCAAAAATATTTTCTAAGGCAACTATTCCTCTAGGAACTAGATTTTTTATTGGATTATCTTCATCAACATATTCTTTCCCCTCCTCCTTGTAACTGACATTGAAACCTGAGCATTCCTTGACATTGTGGATGAACCTTAGCATTTGTTCATTGCCAATGATCAATATTGTCTGGGACAAATGGCCTAAAGATTATCTCCAACTTTCCTTTTCCTTTCATTCGATCTTCTAAGGGATGGAGGGTAGAAGCTGCTACAGCTAGACTGTCAGCCAAGCTGTTTTGATCTCTAGGGATAGCAATGAGATCTATAGCATCAAAGAACGCTATGGTATCCCAAATGACATTTCTATATCTTCTTAACCTCTCACTTTTGCATGCATATTTATTTTTGACTTGGAGAATTACCAAGTCTGAATCACCTTTTATATTGAGGATCTTGATAGCCATATCCTTAGCAATTTCTAAGCCAAGCAAAAGTGCCTCATAGTTGGCCACATTGTTTGTTGAATCAAACTCGAGTCTGAATGTAAAATTATAAGTTTTCCCAGTTGGAGATTTTAAAACAATCCCCGTCCTTTTGCCTGATCTTGAGTGGGCTCCATCAAAATTCATCTTCCAAGCTTTATTACTTGCTTTTTCATCCTTGAATCTTTCTTCAGCTAGTGCTAGGAAGTTAGAACATATGAAAAAGTTACCCATGTTAGACACTTGGCATAAAAACTCATTGAAAGGCTCTTTAGGATCTTCAATATGATATTTTCTTTCCATTTCTCTAAAGAGTCTGAAATTCTTAGTTGAGGGAGGAGGGTATGGAATAGTTGCAAAAGTTAAATCCATATTTAAGCAACCCTCCATGTGAGCTCCCCATTTTCTAGATAGAAGCATCCCCCATGCATCTGACACATCAATAACAAGAACATCCATTTTGAATGCAAAGTCTGGGCGGAAAGCTAGCTTGACTGACAAATCTATGATAATTCCATGAGTCTCGATTTCTCTAGAATCCATGGCACACACATAATGATAAGGCCTTGTAATTTTGAGGCCCAACCTTTGCATAATTCCCTTGGTGATGATATTTGATGAAGCACCCGAATCATACATACAATTATGCAACCACTGATCATTTATTTCTAAAGACACAAAGAAGGGAGGATTTTCTTCCTTGGTCCTATCTTTGCTAGTCAAAACCACTGGAGGATCTTCATGATATTCCTTAACTTTTTATTGATCTTTTGAAACAACTTTATTACTTGGAACATTTATTGCTTGAAGAAGTTTCTCTTTCTGTGAAGGTATCTTCAAGAGATTTGACATTGGAACCAAGACTTTTGCATTTGAAATCCAACTACCTAAATCAACATGTAGATTAGTAATTGGAGTATTTGTAGGAGTAGTTACCTTAGGAAAGTTAGGTTGAGACTTGTTTGTTCCTTCTTTCCGCTTCCTCTGGTAGACTATCCCTTTGTGCCTTGCTATTTCCAAAATCTGTTCATTTGTGTGCTTATGACCATATAACTTAGTGACATTGTCATATTCTTCAATCACTTCATTAGCTTGCTCACTTCTTTCTTGCATTTGAACCCAATAGTCCATAGATAATGGGTGAGCTTCACCAAATTTGTTAATGTGATTGGAGTTTCTAGATTGCCCCACAAAATTGTTTGTTGAAGGAAGGCCTTGTTCATTTATCTGGCAAAAAAATGGGCAGGTAGATTCTTCGTGAAAATCTTCACAAGCTCTACAAAAAGGTGGTACTTCTTCATTTACCACATTATTTGACTCTAACTGATTAGGAGGCCTTTGGTCTTGAGGAGGACCTTTCTTTTGCCACCTATCATTATTTGGTCTGGGTTGGAATCTATTATTTTGAGATCTTTCCATAGCTACCAACCTATTGTGTAAAGCACTAAGCTGAGTAGCATGGGTTGCTTCCATTCTTTCAACCATCTCAGTAATGACCTTTAAAGGGTTGAAATGGGTCTTTATTGTCAGGAGCTACAGCCTTGTCCTTTGCCTCTGTCTGCCTAGAAGAACTACCCCGACTGAAACCTGGAAGATTGGACTTTCCTGAAGCTTGCATATTTTTGTCAATCTTTATTGCTATATCCTGAGCTGCCTTGAGGTTGGGGTGTTCCTTATCTCTTGCCTTGAGGTTGGGGTGTTCCTTATCTCTAAGTTGGTATCTCATTTCGCCACCAAAAGCCTCAACATAATAGATCAAAATAACATCATTCGGAGGCTTGATATCTGTATGCATACTTGAGACTAATTCATTGAATTTTTTGTTGAACTCATCCATAGTCTCTATTTCATTCTTCTTTATTGTGTTGAGGGCTGCCAACAGGTGATGATGATCTCTCTTTTCCCCCCATTTTTCAGTGAAGGCATCTAACAGATCTTTAAGTGTCTTGAATGAGTTGTTGGGCATGTCCTCGTACCAATCTGAGGCATCATCTTCTAAGGAGAGGACAAAGAGTTGCATTTGCACATCTTCGTGGTCATGTGCTACACACCACTTATTAATACATCTCATGAATAACTTAACATGCATTTTTGCAGAAATAACATTATTGCCTTGGAAACTAGGTAATTTTTCTATGGCTTTTTTTGGAATAGCATGAGGATAATTGCTTATTGCAGTAAAATCACAAGGATCATAAATTGCCATTTTTGAAATAAAACTATCACTAACAAAAAGCAAGTGGATATCAGAAATGGACTCGGAACCTAAATGACTAAGGATTCTACGAGAAGATGCTTTGGCTAACCTCCTTCTATAAACCTGTTCAGGTTCAGAAATGAAGTCTACTAAGCCTTCTGAATTCCTTCTTGTAGAATACTTAGTGAAATTAAAAATTAGTGTAGTCGCCAGATGATTGAGTCTAGATCTGATAAACAACAAGCATAAAAAACTAAGTAAAACAAAAGGAAAACAAGGTCGTATTCCGAGAATAGAAAGATTTATTCCCGGCAACGACGCCAAAAATGTTGCCGCTTATACACACTTGGGCTATCATGGAAGAAATCTTCAATCCACTTAGTGTGTCCTTGGGGGCAAGTCTCGAGTCAAGGTGCTGTCACCTGATCCTCAACTCCTTCGTCTAGGCGAACTCCTAGCGAAGCCAAGGGGGGTAGTCCCTAACAAAATACTAAGGCTCTTTTAAACTAAAATAAACAAAAGAACTACTTCTAGGAGTTTATTGCAAATAAAACATACACTTTCAACACTTATCATTCATCATTTGAGATACTCATATAAATCATTTGTCCATAAGCATGCATAAACCAAGTAGGATACAAGATCTGCAAGATTAATAAAATTCGTTAGACAATCACACATGAATGAAATAAACCACTCATATACATAAAGATAAATCCATAGTATCAATGCCTTAAAAGTATCGTGGGCAGTTTGTTGATCGCGTGTTTTATTAAGGTAAATTAAAGGTAGATTAATGAGAGATTTGTGTGGCCTCTTTAGAGGCTACCTCTTTAGAGGCTACCTCTTTGTTTGGAAACTTGCGGAGAACTTACCGAAGCCCAGGGCCTCACTAGTAAGTTCACTAAGGGTGTCAGATGTCCAACACGGGGAGAACCTAGATCTCAAAGTTCCCGTCTGACTTCACACACTCCCCTTAGGCGTTTTCCCGCGCATTGAAGTAGCAACTATTGAGATTTCCCTAATTAAACTACTCCGCACAAACAATTTTGTGGGGAAGGTTTATTTTAACTTTGCAAAAAGGAAATAAACTTTGAAGATTGCTTGAAACTGAAATGAAAACTTTGCAAGAAACTTGAAAGTGAAATTAAACTTTGCAAGACTTTATTGTTGATAGCAGAAAGTAAAATCTAAACTAAGCATGTATGAAGATTGAAATTACTTTTAAGTTTAAGTGCATGCAAGATTTGAGTGTTGTGTGTGTTAAGTTTCCTTATGCTTGCATGTGTGTTTGTGAGATTATATAATGAGACTTGCAAGGAAATAAAGCAAAGACAAACGCACAACACACAAATCCCCCTAATGGGGATGAAGAAACTGGGCTCCAAGGGCCCGCTTTTATTAATCCTATTACAACGAGAACTGAGTTCTCTTTTCTCTTTTTTCCTTTGAATGGGATCCTTATAGAACTGGATCGATTACTAAGCTAACTACTACAAAAAGGACTCCTTGAGTCTTGGTTTTCAAAGGCCGGATCTTTGTTAAATTTATAAGTAGCTGTGAGAGCCATTCTCCTGGAGGATGGCTAAGACCCTAGACGAGATCTAGGGCCCCCAGTGCACTCCTGGGGTATTTGGTCTGGGACCAAACAGTCAGTGCTATGGCAAAAGACCCTTCTTAGGGCCCCCCAGTATACGACTGGGGTTCTTGGTGAATAACCAAGCAGTAAAGACCCCTGAGAGGGCCCCCAGTATATAACTGGGGTTCTTGGTCTGGGACCAAGCAGTTAAAGCCCCTAGATATGTCTAGGGCCCCTGGACATGGTCCAGGGTACCCATGCCTGGGGCAAGGGTTTCTCGGTCTGGGACCAAGCAGTTAAAGCCCCTA
>SNQJ01S0084451.1:1334-30272 GCA_010110895.2 Picea sitchensis
GGAGAGAGAGGGGGGGAGAGTGAGTGAAGGATTGGGAGAGAGAGGTTAGAGAGAGGGAGAGAGGAAGATTGAGGGAGGGAGGGATATGGATAAGAGAGAGAAAGAGAGAGAGGGAATTACTTTCTATTAATAGGAACATGCATGCATTCATATTCCTAATAAAGCATTCATGTTCTAGGAACACACACACTCTTTAGGAATGTGTGCACACTTTAGGAACACATGCACGTTCCTAAAGAGCACACGTTATTTTAATTTCAAATTTTTTCGTGTGGGAGTGACAACTCTAGCATACATGTTTACTGAGTTGGTTGCCTTAAATTTAGGTTTGAGATGAAAAACCTAGTGGTTCAGTCTAAAAATACATAAAAACCTCCATTTTTATGAATACCTTTCTATATCTTTGTTTTTGACATTATTTTTTTATCGACTATACAAATATGTTTTTGAAGAAACTACAGACACAGATAGAGTCATCTATGTAGATTCCAAATATATAGGTTTTTTTTTAAATTAATATTATTTACTATTTTAATCTATTTTTGTCTTCGCATATATAAAAATCCTAGAATACATACCTCTCTTATTTCTGATATAAAATTTTTCCTTCTTAACCATTTATAAAATGCATTATATGTCGCACTAGAGGATATTGATATCTATGATTAAAAAAAAATAAAAAATTATTTTGATCATGTTAAGGCCCTCTTAGCTTGCATGAACAAAAGGTGATGTAATTTCAAGGATATATTGACTTCCATAATTTAAAAAAATATAAAATTAATATTATAAATTTCCAAAAAATACACCACACTAGAACAACATGTTCTCTACAATCATGAAAGTTTTTGGAATGAAATTTCATCGTTAAGGTACTCAATACCGGCACAAACAAAAACATATACCTTGTATTTTGTTGGACAAATAACATACCACTTTTAGGAAAAATAAAATTTCACATAGTTATTCACAATTTATGTGATTAAAAGTTGTATATTTAGAAAGCTAATTCAATTTACTATGTTATATCTTCTTAAACCATATTCAAATTCATTGTAAAAGTACCTTGAATAATCCCTCTAAGTTAACATATTGTTGTTTTCCCATGTTTGCATTGCCACTAACACGTCATGAGAGACCATCATTAGCTTGCACATACCCATATATAAGTTCAATTTCAGATACCATACAATGACCACTAGTACTTTGAAAATAAAGGAATAATCAAGAGAGTGGAACTATGCAATTATATACCAAACTTTTGATACAAGAAAACTCAACAAGATGCTAAAAAATGATGGCATTGAAGACATAGCATTGACAGAGGTGAGATTCAATGCATTTGTGGTCTAAGTGTATCCATTTGAATTGTTGTCTTCAATAAAACAATAAATATAGAACTAAAGTGAACCAATAAATAGAGAATTAAATGACCCAAGTGGATATTGGTGGCCACCTACCTATTCCACTGGCTCAAAGCCCAATTTCCATTTTGGCATTTTTTTCTAGCTTTTCAAGTCCTAAACTTTCGGGGTCGTTTTGAGGCTCTAAACAATGTTTTTTGGGCTCGACACAACAACATTGCATATGTATTCAAAGTGTGATGGAGAAATGTGTATTCCTCGGATAAACCTTTCCAACGAGCTATCGTGTTCCTAAAACAAAGATCATATGCATAAGTTACGACCTCGAGAAGTTGATGTACCAACTTACCCCATCGGGGCCCACATGACTTTTGGCACTTCATCTCCTAGGGTTAGGTTTTTGGATGTTTTTGGTTTTCTCATTTATTCTTTATGTCAAAAATTACTTTGGAGCCTCATTGTAACCGACTTATTATGAATGAGCATAGTCGACACATCTCTTCTCAGAGATAAGATACCACCATTCTAGCTAGCTTGTGTGGTTTTTCATTTTACAGTATTTTGTGTTTCAAACAATTATTAATAGAATCTGAGCTTTACTGTATATTGTGTTCCGTACCATGTCTATGTGTAATTATTTTTTATATCTCTGTTTTATTTCTACATTCATATCATTCCTAAAATAATCCAGATCAGTGGTATCAGAGTGGTCTACTCTGTGTTGTCCTCAGTGCATGTCCCCGATGAGGTCATGGTATAGAGAGTTGGGTATCGATATTTTATTTCTTAAGGACAACCAATCTCACACACCCAAGTGACCTTCCATGGTGGAAGAAAAGAGGGATGGCAGGACAAGATATCATTTCAAGATATTGCTCGAGGAAGCTCTCATGCAACAGAGGAACGAGATGATGGATAGTATCTCCCAGATCCTTCGACACTTGTCAAAAACAATGGAGACACCTTAAACCAACAATCACTTTGGAGGTGCACCACCCTTAAAGGTACAGGTTAACTCTAATATTCCTTTATTTGAAGGCCATATACATGCCGATGCTTTGGAAAAATGGGTAAATCTTCTAGAGGGTTATTTCTCCGTCCACAATTTTTCCAATAGTGAAAAAATCACCTCTAATCTCCTTAAGGCCCTTCCCCATGTCAGATATTGGCGGGAGAATTACTATGAGAAAAATGTACAGAATGAGTCTGTAATTTTTGTGCCAGGACCCACTTGGGCAGATTTTGTTGATGCCCTCAAGGAACAATATTACCCTATTGGATGTTATGATGACCAATAGAAGAGATGGACCACACTGCACCAAGAAAGGGGATAAACGGTGCGAGAGTTCAAAAATAATTTCCAAGACTTACAAACCAAGTTGGGTATCAAATACTCTAAGTGATATATGGTCCTAAAATACCGTGGGACTCTACACCGGTACATCCAAACTGAAATGGAGTTTCTAGACATCTCTTCATTGGCAGCTACTTATCGATATGTTGTTAAAATCAAGTAGAAATTCAAGCAGTAGAAAAAGAGGGAGTTCAGATCTACAAATACACAACAACCAAAGTATGGTAAGAGTGGCCCTAAATCCCAGGACAAAGGACAGATCAAGGATGGCCAACCCTAGGATAACCAACCCAAGCCACCAACAAATAAGGGTAATGAGAAGTCGAAGAAGGACACCGAAAAATGGTGCAAGTTCCACAAAATCCATTGGAACAATACTGATGAATGTCACTCCAAACAGTAGTTTTTGGACGAGATGAAAAACCTAGGGTTAGATGATGACTAATACTCTAATTCTGAGCCAAAAATGGGAATACATATCATTGATGTAGAACCTAGTGTCACCATTGCTACCACAAAAGTATAGCCATAGGAATTGGAGGAGACTGAAGAAGGAGAATTTATTTTCCACTCACATATGTGGGTGAAGGGCACCCCACTCCATTTCATTATTGAAAAAAATAGCCAAAAGAACATGATCGCAGCAGAGGTTTTCAAGAGTTTGAACTTGACAATGAAAAAACATCCTCAACCATACACCATCAATTGGCTCAGCTATGGCTGAGACATTCATGTCAGCCAACAATGTCACATGCATTACGATATCAAACCATTCAAAGACAAGGTATTGTGTGATGTTTCCCTACTTGAAGTTTGTGAATTTTTTTCTAGGAAAAACATATATGTGGAAACATCATGTTGTTTATGAATCTAGGCCCCATAGTGTCATTATTACTTTGGGAGATAAACTCTACAGGGTACCATAGGCAGTCCCAAATACTACGGTATCTTTGATCTTTGTGAAGCAGTGTAGAAAGGTAGTTTCTCAGACTGAGATATTTTTCCTCTGTATGGTTTGATCAGAAGGTTATTGTAAGGTCACTGCAACCGCAAAAACCTCTTCATGGGGTCTCTCTGCCCAACAACAATAGGTGGATGAAATAGTCAAGCAGTACAAAGACATATTCACCTCACCTATTAGGGTGTCTGTGCACTGTTAGGTAAATCACCCAATTGATCTGACACCTGATTCCTCTATTCCTAATGTCCCTGTATACATGAATTTTGTTATGGAGAATGAAGAAATCAAAATCGATATCCAAGAGCTAATTCCGAAGGGACACATCATAACCAACTCCTCACCTTGCGGGAGTCCAATTGTTCTAGTACAGAAGAAGGATGAGACATGGAGAATTTGTATTGATTACAGATCCCTGAAAAAGATCACATTCAAGAACCAGTGCCTAATTCCCTGGATTAATGATCTTCTCGATCAACTCAAGGGAGCCAATTTTTTCAGTAAAATTGATCTGAAGTCAGGTTACCACCAGGTGTTGATTGAGCAAATTGATGTGTGGAAGACAAACTTCAAGTCCAAATAAGGCCTCTTTGAGTGGTTGGTCATGCCTTTCATCTTGACTAATTCCCTGACCACATTCATGCGGATGATGGATGACATATTACAGCCATTTCAAAGCTCCTTTGTGGTTGTATATTTGGATGACATCCTCATCTTCAAAAAAACTTGGGCGGAACATTTGGAGCATATTCAACAGGTATTGGGCACCTTGAAACAACACATGAAGAGAATCCAATATTTGGGATACATCATGGATGCATAGGGTGCACATGTGGATCTATACAAGATCCAAGTCATCTGTGATTGGCCAGCCCCAAAAACAATGACCGAGCTCTGTAACTTCTTCGTCCTTGCTAAGTTCTACCAGCAATTTGTGTAAGGGTTCTCTCATATCACTTGGGCCATGTTGGCCCTTAGGTATGGAAGAAAGCGAATATCAAGGACGAAAAGGAAAATGTGAACTTCGCGGAAGACACAGTGACTATTGTTGGGTCGAAGTGAGAAAAAGAGAAGAAAATATGGAGCGAAGTCCTAGAAAGCAAGTCATTGGATGAGGAGATCAAGGATGACAGATAAGCAAGGAAGGAAGATCATGGACAAGTCAGCAAGTAGAAAAATCCATTGTTGGATGCTTTGGAGCACCGTGCGAGAAGAAAGGAAAGACAGGCCGGTAAAGCCCTGAAAATATGGGTCAAGTTGACCTAGGGTTTTAGACACCTAGGGTTTTGGTATCTAGGGTTTTGGACACCTAGGTTTCAGCCTAGGGATGTCAGTGAGTGATTGTAATGTATAAATAAAGGTCATGAGGGCCTAGTTAGGGTTGGTACGATATTGATGTTGATCTAGTTGTATTGTTGATGTAAGTGAGTATTGTATCAAGAGAGATAAGTACTGAGAGTGAGAGCCTTATGGTATTGTAAGATATTCAGTTGGGTGTGAACATCAACCCTACATATGGGTGCACAGGGAGGGGAGAGGAAGAGAGGAGAAGAAATAAGATCTTCTAGCTAAGAGCACAGACAAGAATTGTATGATTTACCTTAATATATTATAGCAAAGTTATGTGGACGTAGCCCTAGAGAGAGGGTGAACCACGTACATCTTGTGTTGTGTGTGACTGGTATTTTATCTCTGTCATTGATATACTGTGATTGCATTACTACTTTAGATATGATAAGTAGATATGTAGAATAGATATAAGCTGATAAGTGATATATGAACATTGTGTTGTTCTTGTGTTAGATCCACTTGACATTTCCTTTGGTTGTAGACATCTTTGTCCTGCAACCCCCTCATAACTGCTTCGGGTGAGACTGCATCTGCTTCGCAGATGTTTTCAAAAGGGCCAGTAGTTAGGGCTTGTTGGTGCGCTCTTGGAGCTGAACCCTGGGTCTGCCCCTATGCCAACAAATGGTTTCGTTGTCGGGATAGGAATCTTCTTGAGGGAATTTTAATTTGGTTCCCATCGAAGAAAGAGATTCAAAAGTGGATAGAAGATCAAGAAAAGGAATTCACTGAAGCCGAGAATAAGAACCCTAATCTTAGATCAGAAGATTGGATGGAGAAATATATCTTTACTGATATACACAAAATTTGCTTTGGAGGATACCCAGTTTGATAGCTAGATTAGCAGATACCCAGTTTGAGATCCGATCTAGACCTCCTGTGGTTTGTAAGTCGGAGATAATCAAGAAGGTCAAAAGAGTTGATAACATAGTATCATGATCAGTAGATCACTAGTTCGATAGCACCATTGGAGGGTACATCACAGAGTTCGTTTTTGACAGAGTAGAATCATACAACCAATCCGAGAGATATTTGTTTAAGGGACCCAAAGGAAAATTTTTGCATTTTCTAAAGCTGAGAATCAAGATGCTATTGCACGAGAAGAACATATTGAAGATACAATAGATTGGTCAGATCTAGAAAGGCTAATGTTTAAGAATTCAGACAACGACAACAACACAGAAGATGGACATACGCATAGTGGGAGAGTGTTTAGAGAAGTTCACCTTGCGAACCTGTTTAAGTAGAGCTACAGAGATGAGGGTTTGTAAAGTGGAGAAGAGGCAGATCTGACATATGAAGAGAATTCAGAACCTGCTAGGATAGAGCAAGGGAAATCTGAAGAGCTTCGTCGGGAAGAACCTGAAACTTCAGGAACTGCACAGACCATTGAAGTAAGTATTGTTATCCCTCCTGTCGATTCAGTAGTATTAAGCCACCAGAGTACCTAGAGAAATGTCACTAGAAGCCCACCACACACTCAGTCAGGAACCCCAGGAAGATCTATGACAGATGAGATGAGGTTACCTATCTTTAGGGGAGATGGATCTGAAGATCCCGATCAACACTGGTTCCTATGTGAAGCCGTATGGAATATTAAAAATGTCACCGACGAAGCTATCAAAAGAACCCAGTTTAGTACCACTCTAAAGGATCGTGCACTGAGCTGGTACATGAAGCTTGTTCATGGACTTGCACAGCCGAAGCCAATGAATCAGATTAAGAATGCATTGACAACAGAGTTCAAGAAACCCAAGTCAGAGTCACAATGTATTATAGAGTTGAAACAGATCAAGCAGAAGGTGGTTGAACCTGTTTAGGAATTCGACCAAATATTCAAGACCTTAACAAGCTGATTTACTTTTTAGATCCTAGATGAACAGAACAAAGAATGGTTCATTGTTTCCCTCTTACCACACATCAGATTTCCCCTGATGCAACAGAAGATTTCTTTGCAGTCTGAGGCGCTGGAGATCACCATGAAGTTAGAATCAACCCCTATGGGAGAATCCATCTCAGGTATGAGCCAGATCTTGAGTCAGCTAACTAGTTTGTCTCTGCAGGTCAAAGATATGAAGAAAGACAAGGGAAAATATAAAAGAGAAGACATATGGTGTGTCGAATGCATATCAGAAGGCCATGAAAAGGAACATTGTCCCCTATTTAATGAATAGTTGGCTTCTGGAGCTTCAATCCCTTTGAAGCAAGTCACCTTACCTTGGTGCGAGGTATGTAGAAACAAACATCGCCTTGGTGAGTGCTACTACATGCAAAAGTATGTTCAGACACCTAAAACTTTGTATTATACATTCTGTAAGTCTATAAGACATGGTGATAGGGATTGTAGGGATTACGATCTCATGCATGAAAGGTCGAGAGACATATATAAGATTCAAGGTGAAGTACAACAAGAAGGAAACACTACGCAGTATAACTCTCCTGGGAAAGGAAAATTCAATGCTCATGGTGGATTCCGAGGAAGAGGACAACGAGGAGGAATGGGTCGAGGCCGACAACAAATCATATGTTATAACTGCACACAACCAGGACACCTTGCGAGGTATTTTCAGAACCCTTGTACCACTTGCATCTACTGCAACTCGTTTGACCATGTTATAGAAGATTGTCCTGTGCTTATAGCTAAGTTTCAAGAAAGACGAGGACCTTAGCAGAACTCGCAAGTGCAACTGATATATGTTGAGCCTCACAGAGAATAACCTAGACTCATTGTTATAACAAGAGGAGGCACTGTCATAGGAGATGACAGAATAACCCAAGGGAAGATTACAGAAGACTCAGGAATCAGGAAAGCTACAGAGAAGACACAAATGTTTGATGCAAAGAAAGAAAGACAAATGTTTGAGGAAGCCAGAAAAGAATTCATAGGAGACCAAGGCTCTACATCAAAGACAAGACCAAAAGTGAGAGAATATGGAATGCCTTTGGCATTTGAACAGTCTGCTTCGCCAAAAGAAGGAAAAGAGGTAAGAAAGCTCATGGAATTTTTATACACTTGTATTAAGTTTGTTCAGAACGAAGCCCTGTACAAGAATTACAAAATTTAGTCAGAAACTATTATCTAGGAAAGATAGACTCCTTACTGAATAGGGAAGTACACCAAATTGGTAAGAAGATAAGGACAAATAAGGAATTACATTTGAATTCTCAAATAGGAGAGTATGAGGTAGACTCTGTAGTCGTCGACTTATGATCTGAGGTCAATGCCATGAGGAAGAAAACCTCGACACTGATGGGAAAAATGAAGTTGATTTATTCCCCTATCAGGCTTAGGACGGATAATCAACAAGCTGTAAGCCCTTTTTCCAGATTAGAACATGTCCCTGTGGACATTTATGGAGTAAGAACATTTGCATATTTTGAGGTAATTGAAATAGTTGATGACAATTGCCCTTACCCTGCATTGTTAGGAATTGATTGGGCCTTCAATAAATCTATTGTTGTTGACTTAAAGAAAATACGTATGACTTTTGAAAAACATGACCTTAGGGTCATCACACCTTTAGATCCAGATGAAGGTCAATAGTACACATAACCTATCAGAGAAGAAGACCATGCATATGCACTAGAAAACATATACAAATTAACAGCCAGACAACAGGATTACATTAATCCCACAGCCAATGGAAAACTAAGCCGGCGAAGTGAGAGCACATGTTCATCAGACTCAGAAGAAGCACTGGAGAACTGGAAGAATAATATGTATGAAGTATCTACAAGAATATGTGATATACTAACCAGAGAAGTTCACTTTTTCGACACAACCATAAGTAAATTACCCACATTTGATGGTCTGAACCCTTTAGAAACCTTCTTGTTGGACTTTAAAGAAAGTGTACCAATACAACAGAGATTACTGGCAATGGATGAGGCCTTGAAATCCACACCAACAATATGCTGGGGGGCACACAAAAGTAACATTACAGATTGGATACAGTGTCGTACCCTGATGACAGTGAGGTTCTCAGCACAAGTAGAAGGATGTGAAGTTTGCTACACAGGTCGAAGATGCCCAAAGGACCATGTGCGAAGCTCCGAGGAAGCCTGGAGAAACATCCCTCAAGAGCAGTGGGTACACAAATTCATCAACACGTTGGACACGACACCTATCAACTGGTACCTTCAAGAAGAGATGCGCCTCATCACTACAGATTGGAAAGGTATGACTCAGAATTTTGTAACTACCTTCTTATTTGAAAGTCAATATCCTTCAACGGATTAAGAATTACACATTGTGAGACATAAAGTATGCGAGGAGGTATCTGGTATTCCCTTAGAATAGGAAGAGGATGAATGGACCGCGCCTCTCCAAAAATTGCAAAGTTGTTACAACATCAATACTGACGAAGACGATGATCCGAGGAAGGTGAACATCACATAAATGGAAGGCCAAAGATATGTGGAAATACCAGGAGTTGAGCTACCATTTATTGGACAACCGACTAATATTAAGAAAGTCAATATTGGAATAGAGAAGACACCAAAGTTTGCAAATGTTGGAGATTACTGGGATGCTGCCACCATTGAAAAAATTACAGAGTTACTGCATGAATATCAGGACTTGTTTCCAACCAAGTTCACTGATATGAAGGGAATTAAAGGACCTATGGGAGAGATGAGGATTCCTTTAAATCCATATGCAAGACCAGTTAAACAAAGACCTTACAGACTGAACCCTAAATACAAGGAAAAAGTGATGATTGAGCTTGACAAAATGTTGGAAGCGGGAATTATAGAACCTATCGAAGAGTCAGAGTGGATTATCCCTATGGTGGTACAATAAAAGAAGATAGGAGAGATCAGGATATGCATAGATCTTAGGAAGTTGAGTGATTCTTGTTTGAATGATCCCTTCCCTACACCATTCATTGACAAAGTGTTAGATAATGTGGGAGGCCAAGAAGTATATTCTTTTACAGATGGATTTTCAGGATACCATCAGATCCAGATTGCCAAGAAAGATCACCATAACACCATGTTTGCAACAGAATGGGGATCCTACCAATATACAGTGATTCCATTCATATTGAAGAATGCCCCAACCATCTTCTCCAAGGTGGTGGTTGAAGCATTCAAGGAATTTCTGCATAAATTTTTGGAAGCGTACTTTGATGATTGGACTGTTTTTAGTTTATTTAAGAATCATATTGAATGTCTAAGGTTAATGTTGGATAAATGCAAGCAGTGTCAAATTTCTTTGAACCTGAAGAAATGTATTTTCTTTTCACCATTTGGAGTGGTGTTAGTTCATATTGTATGCAAGCAAGGATTGTTGGTAGATCCATCCAAAATTGCCATTATAGTTGATCTACCCCCTCCTACTTCAGTTAAACAGTTGCACACTGTGTTGAGACACACAGTATATTACAGGAAGTTCATCAAAGTATATGCTCAGATCACAATGCCCATGGAAAAACTGTTGGAGAAGGATTTCCAGTTTAGTTGGATAGAAGAATGCCAACAGAGCTTCGACACACTGAAACAAAAAATGGTTACTACACCGATTCTAGTTTTTCCATATTGGACCAAAGAATTTCATGTGCATGTCAGTGCGTCTTCCATTGCTTTAGGAGTTGTGTTAGTACATTCGGGAGAAGGAGATATTGACCACCCATTAGCCTTTTATAGAAGGAATCTATCAACTGCTGAGATTAATTACACCACCATTGAGCGAGAAGCGTTAGCCATGGTGTATGCATTGCAGAAATTTCGCCACTACTTGTTGGGAGGACACTTCAAAATGTTTACTGATCACTCTGCGCTGAAATACCTAGTCAAAAATCTAGTGTTGGGGGGAAGGATATGTAAATGGCTGCTGCTATTTCAAGAATATGATTTTGAGATCATAGTAAAGCCAGAAAGAATGAACAAAGGTCCTGACCACTTGTCAAGGTTGGAACATGGTGAAGAACCGACTAGTTTAGAGGATGCACTGTCGGATGCACAAATACTGGCCATTAGAAATATCGATGACCACTTCGCATAGATAGTCCAGTTCCTATCAACATGAATGGCACCTAGTGAGTACACAATTCCTCAAAAGAAACAACTAGTAGTGCACGCTGCAGACTTCTCACTTATAGTGGGACATATATACAAGATGGGACTTCATGAGATATTAAGAATATGTGTTATGGAGGTATAGCGACCAATGATCCTTGTATAATCTCACGAAGGACTCATAGGAGGTCACTACGCAGGAAAAGAAACTGTGCAAAAGGTTCTAAGAGTTGGCCTTTGGTGGCCTACCTTACACAGAGATGCTAAAGACTATTCCAGAGCCTGTGGTGTATGCCAAAGAGTTGGGAAACCATCTAGAAGATATGAAATTCCATTAGCCCCACAACTGACCCTACAAGCCTTCGAGAAATGGGCCATTGACTTCATTGGACCTATAAATCCACTAGGAAATCATACAAGATCAAGGTAGATAATTATTGCGACAGAGTACTTGACTAGATGGGCTGAAGCAAGAGAAGTCAAGGAATGTAGTGCCACTACAGCTACGCGCTTCATATTGATGACATCATAACCAAGTTTGGATGCCCAAAGATACTTATGAGTGATCAAGGAACACATTTCATCAGTAAGACAGTTGAAGCCCTGAATGAAGAATTTGCAGTCCACCATTAGAAGAGCTATTGTCCCAATGGAATATTTGGTACCAAGCCTGAGAATTGTTGCCTTTACAGATATGGATGACCCTGGATCTATTCAAGAGAGGCTTGCACAGTTGGTTGAATTGGAGGAAGATAGATTTGTTGCAGGATTCCATCAACAAGTACAAAAGGAAAGAGAGAAGGCCTACCATGACAGGCACATCAGGAAGAAGGCATTTAAACAAGGTGATATAGTACTGGTATATGAAAACAAGTTCATAAAAAATCTTGGGAAGTTAAGAACACATTAGCTAGGTCCATATGCGATCGCTTATGTTACAGAGGGAGGAGATGCGCAACTGAAAATGTTGAATGGAGAATCGAAGGAAGGTTTGGTAAATGGGAGTCAATTGAAGTTGTACTATGACAACCAGCTGCCTCGCAGCTCTCAGTAGGATCATAAAGAAAAGGGTCTAGGTACTAGGTGTAGTTGAAACTGGGTACCAGACACAGAAAAGACAGTCTACACAAGGATAAAAAAGAAAAAAAAAGAAGGCATGGAGCAGAAAGAAGAGGCTGCACTACGCAATCAAGAATCAAAGTAAAAAAGGAAGCTCAGATCTTAAGTGCCTCGGGATGATTCATAGGTGAGTGTTGGGGGCCTATTGGCCCTTGGGTATGGAAGCAAGCGAAGATTAAGGAAGAAAAGGAAAATGTGAACTTCATGGAATACATAGTGATTGTTATTGGGTCGAAGTGAGCAAAAGAGCAGAAAAGATGGAGCGAAGTCCGAGAAAGCAAGTCATTGGATGAGGAGATCAAGGATGATAGATAAGCAAGGAAGGAAGATCATGGAAAAGTCAGCAAGTAGGAAAAACCACCGTTGGATGCTTTGGAGCACCATGTGAGAAGAAAGGAAAGACAGGCTGACGAAGCCCTGAAAATATGGGTCAAGTTGACCTAGGGTTTTAGACACCTAGGGTTTTGGTATCTAGGGTTTTGGACACCTAGGTTTTGGCCTAGGGATGTCGGTGAGTGATTGTAATGTATAAATAAAGGTCACAAGGGCCTAGTTTGGGTTGGTACTTTGGGTTGGTATGATATTGTTGTTGATCTAGTTGTATTGTTGATGTAAGTGAGTATTGTATCAAGAGAGATAAGTGCTAAGAGTGAGAGTCTTCTAGTATTGTAAGATCTTCAACTGGGTGCAAAGATCAACCCTGCAGCTGGGTGCACAGGGAGGGGAGAGGAAGAGAGGAGAAGAAAGAATATCTTCTAGCTAAGAGCGCAGACAAGAACTGTAATCTTTACCTTAATATATTATAGCACAATTCTGTGGACGTATCCCTAGAGAGAGGGTGAACCATGTACATCTTGTGTTGTGTGTGATTGGTATTTTATCTCTGTCATTGATATACTATGATTCCATTACTGCTTTAGATCTGATAAGTAGATGTGCATAATAGATCTAAGATGATAAGTGATATATGAACATTGTGTTGTTCTTGTGTTAGATCCATTTGACATTTCCTTTGGTTGTAGACATATATGTCCTACAACCCCCTCATAACTACTTCGGGTGAGACTGCATCTGCTTCACAGGTGTTTCCGAAAGGGCCAGTAGTTAGGGCTTGTTGGTGCGCTCTTGGAGCTGAACCCTAGGTCTGCCCCTGTGCCAACAGGCCCTAAGCCAAGTGACCAAGGTGGCACAAAGGCCAAGATTGTGTGATCCAAGCACCAACAAAAAGAATTCTAGGATATGAAATCCCACCTTTTCTCAGCACCAATCCTCATTCGTTTAGACTTGTAACAACCATTTGAGATTGAGACAGATGCTTCAGATTATGCTATCAGTGAATTCCTCACTCAGCATGGGAATTTGATATCCTATCATAGTCAAACTCTATCTGATGTTGTTCGAATATACCCCACTTATGGCAAATATATGTACTCTATTGTGTAGGCATGTCGAAAGTGGAAGAATTACATTTTGGGGAAGGAAAAAATCATCCACACTGATCACAGGCCTATACAATTCATGTAGACACAAGGAAAGTTACAAAATGACCACCATCATAAGTGGTCCATGTACATTCAACAATTCCACTTGAATATCAAGTACAAGAATGGTAGCACCAACCATGTCACAGAATTCCTCAGTCGACCCTCGATGGAAATGTTAACCATAGTTCTCAAATCTTGTGGACATGAAACATCTAGATGGACATAATTATAAAATAATGACTCTGACTTTTCTACTGCCTATCAACCACTGAACACATGAAAAAAAATTCCCAACTTTCATCTCCAAGATGGGTTATTATGTCATCTGAGCCACCTTTGTGTTCCTTCAAGCGAGTGTGCGAAGCTAATCTGGGAAGCTAATTATAGTTGAGAAGTGAGACATTTTGGTGTAGAAAAGACAATGGCGGTACTTCAAGAGAATTTCTATTGGTTGAAGCTTTGACAATATGTTCGCAAGTACATCAGATCTTGCACCACCTGCGCCATTGCCAAGTCCACCATCAATTAAAAGGGAATATACACCCCTCTACCTACTCTGGATAGGCCTTGGGAGTCCATCTCCATGGACTACATGTCTGTTCTTTGTTCAAACAAGCATGTGAATGACTGTGTCTTCATGGTCTTTGACTAATTCTCTAAGATGGAAATTTTGGCACCATGAAAAAAGAGAATCACAAATGAGGCCACCGCCAAGCTCTTCTTCACATATGTTTGGGTTCATTTTGGGCTACCAAAAAATATTATCTCTGATCAAGACAATATATTCCTAAACACCTTTTGGTCCAGCCTATGGTTGATGATGGACACCAAGCTGACCAAATCGATTTCCTTCCACCCATAGATTGATGGACAAACAAAGGTAGTCAACATGATGATTCTCCATATCCTGTGAATTTATAATTCCAAAAATCCACAAACATGGGATGAAATCCTTCCTTATGTTCAACATAGCTACAATAGAGCCCTCCACAACTCTATTGTCCATAACCCTTTTTAGGTGTTCTTGAGGTTTCAACCATTGGCCCCCATTGATGTATCTCTACCCATTGAAATCACACAGGAAGAGTCCTCCCATGCTCAGAAAAAAGATGAACGGGAAGAAAACTTTGTTGAGCACATCCAACACATCCAACAACAAGTTCATGATATTGTGCAAAAATCCAATTCCAAGTACAGTAAGCCCCACGATCAATGTCCCCCACGATCAACGTCGGGTACCACACAAATTTCAGGTGGGAGATAACGTCTAGTTGAATTTGCAGAAAGAGTGCCTCACAGGACCCCATTGAAAGTTGTTCCCACTCTGATACAAGACTTACACCATCACCAAGGTTGTGGGTGAGAATTATTTTGAATTAAGTATTCCTCCTTTCCTTGGATTGCACCTGGTATTTAATGTGGAACTGCTCCAACCATATTTTCCACCCCTCCTGGACACTTCAGATGTGGTTGAACAGTTGGACCCTATAAAAATAAATCTGTCTTGCATCAAACAAGAGACACTTTATCAGATCATGGATATCAAGACAAAGGACACCCTCCAATAGACTAGAAAACTCTATGGGGTTGTCAATGCATGACAGTTTCTTCATCAGGGCAAGTGGCTCACCATGAGTCAGGTTCAATAGAATTTTCCTCATATGATGCATGCAATTGACACAATGCATAACATTTATTCCTAATTGGGGAGGAATGATCCAGGTGGATATCATTGGCTACCCACATATTCCACTCACTCAAAGCCCAATTTCTGTTTTGGCAGTTTTTTTCTTGCTTTTCGGGTCCTAAACTTCTAGGGTCGTTTTGAGGCCCTAAACAACATTTTTTAGGCCTTCCACTATCACATTGTAGATGGAGTCACTATGTGAAAATAAGATGTTTATTCCTTGGATAGACCTTTCCAACGAGCTATTGTGCACCCAAAATGGATATCGTATGCATAAGTTACGATCCTGGGAAGTTGATGTACCAACTTACCCCATCGGGGCCCATGTGACTTTTGACGCTTCATCTCGTAGGGTTAGGTTTTTGGATTTTTAGAGTTTTATCATTTATTATTTGTGTCAAAAAGGCCTTTGCAGCCTCATTGTAACTAGCTTCTTGTGAATGATCATAGCCAACACATCTCTTCTTAGAGATAATCTACCACCATTATAGCTAGCTTGTGTGCTTTTACATTTTACAGTCTTTTGTATTTCAGATAGTTATTAACAGTATCTGAGATTTAATGTATAATGTGTTCCATAACATATATCTTTGTTTTATTTATACCTTCATATCATTCCTAAAATAATCTGGATCACTAAAGGAATAGATTTCACACTTTTTAGAGTAGAGATTAAGAACTTATGGGTGTGTATGACCCTCATACAGAGTTAGGTGCACCAAGAAAACAATACACCCAAGTTTCTAGGGTGTGTACTACCTCCAAGAGTGTTTTACTAACTGGGCAGAAGCAATGGAAGAGGTGTACAATCTTAATCCTCCATTCATTGGATATGGTTGTGGGGAAGAATCAATTGCTATGTATGGATTCAACATTCACAATTAGTTGTACTTCAAGGACATAATTAGAAATTGAGCTAAATAGATGCAATGGCTAGGTTATGACAATAATTAATCTCAAGGATGTGAGTTTAATGGACAACGGATATTTTTTAGTTGTTAGTGTTATTCAAAATACTAATGGAGAATGAAATTCTGAAGAAAATCCATAGAACTATGGTTAGAATGGATTTTTACACCATTAACATAAACACATGCTACAATTAACTATGACTAAGAGAAATATATATGAAACACATAAAATAGATTCTCACTGCACATAAAATCAATCATACAATGGACATAATGATTTTACCCTAGAAACCAAATGGGAAAACCATAATTTGAATGGTTTCTCAGTTCCCATTTCAACAATATCTAGTTAGAATGTAGCTCATGGCTCTTATGCATCCTCTTCTCTTGGTCAACCAAAAGTGAAATCCCTTTGAGATTCAAGTTACAAGAAGATATATAATATCTAGGGAAATGGGAAGGCCAAGAGGCTAAGCTTTCATCTCCCATTCTTACCTCTTGTTTTCCTAATCCTTTTAAATTTATTTTACATTTAATTCTTTTTTCTTTCTCTTTGATTTTCTTGTTTACATTTACATTTTTATTGCTTTAATTGTCATTTATGTTTTTATCTAAGATATTAATTGTCATATTTCACTTATAGGTATTTAATATTATAACCATTTTCTTGTTTGGATCCATTTTAGATCACACCTCCCCATTGAGAGACTTTTTGGTCTCCAAAAGCTTAGAGGAAAACAATTTGGATCAATGTACATTTTGTCTACTTCTCTAAAACATGACTCTAACTTTGGCTCCTAGTTACAAATCTGAATTTGGATATGGCTCTAGCTCAATTCTTTGGGTATGACCTTTAGTTATAGATATGGATTTGTCTCTAGTTCTTTCCTTTCTTGTTCCCATAGTGTAGAAGTCTATGCACTAACTCTCAAGTATGATAAATCTTCATATCCAAACTCTTAACTTATAATTCATTCTCATCTTCAACATGCAAGTCTATTGCATTATCAGACTTGGAGATGGTCTATATTAGTATGTAAGGAAATATAAGTTGAATTTTTGTCTTTTCTTATCCAATGTGATCCTAATATCTAAGACATCATGCAACAAATCCTAAAGAGGAAGTGTGGATTTCCCTCTTCTGCTATGATCCTCTGCTTCTACGCTTGGAAACAATGCCTTGTTGCCATGTCAATTGAGTGACAATATTCATGTGAAATCATGTAAGAAAAAACACCCATTTTATATAGGTAAGCAATAACACTATAGACAGGAAAATGTTATTTTTATGATTCCATTAGATGAATATGATTGTAAGAAACAAAAACAAAGAAACATGCTATAATAATAAAACTTGGAAAATAAAAGGCTAGGAAGCAATAATACACTTCTATTACTAATGGATAGGCCTTACGCCTTGATATGTACACCTAGGGAGACTATTTGAGCAATTGAGCTCTCACACTCTCCTTGGGAGGGTTATTTTTCTCTTTGAATCTGAGATTCTCTCTCAAATGAAACTTGTGAAGAAATGTTATTGCCTCTTCAAGGGAAGAGCTCAAAAAAAAGCATGGAGATGTGAATTATCAAGATGAAATCATAAGAAAATAGGTCTCAATGTTCATCTCAACATTGTAATTGTGCTAAAATATTCCTCCTTGTATTGCTGCTCCATGGCATCTATTTATAGGACAACTTCAAGCTTCATTAAAACTAGTTTCATGAGTAAAAGAACTTAATTTTAAATGTATATCCCCATGCATGAGGATACTTAGAAATACCCAAGAACTCATCATAAATTTTAATGGAGATCGAGGTCTGCCTGTATAGTAGGATAGAAGTACCTTAGTGTTGTGACTGCTACACAACAACCCTCTATTTTCTTCATTTATCATAATAAAATAAATGGAGCCTTTCTCAAAATCCTAATAAGTTGGTTCCATACATTTCAAAATTTTTATATTATCTTTTGAAAATCTCTAAAAAATATTTAAAATAGGTTAATTAGTGCATCTATGTACTAATCCTACTTTTTCAAATTACTCCATAATAAAGTTAATAATTGATAGTTCAATAAAATGCTACCATTAGTAATTACAAAATTCGATGCAATTTTGTAATTACAGATTAAATCATAGTTTAAAGTTTTAAATGAATTCTTCCTCATAATTTTACCTCACAAATGTTTTTTTTTTCATGATAGGATGTCAAAGGAGTTATTCAAAAGCCTATATGAAGTTATGAATAATCAAAACATTGAGAATATCTAAGAGCGAATGCAATGGGACATGTGTTCGAATACTAAGGTTAAACATTCGATGTAGAATTAATATTTTTTTTTAAAATTAGATATCAAAATGGTTAGTTCTGATGGTAGTATCATTTCTATGACTTATGCCTATTCCAACCTACATTTAGCATGATTCCCACGACCATTTCAAACACTCAAAATCTACCATCTCCACTCATTAATCAATACATGCCCTTAATTTGAAATCATTTGTAAAAACATTATGTACAATTTTTTGAACCAATATTCATAACCCCCCACCTCATTGATCACACCACAAAATCAGTGATTGCAATCACTAGCAAATAATCTTGAGCTAGAAAGGTCTTAGATAAGCATAAAAGCCATAACTCAGAAACAAAGGATAGGAAGTTCCTGACACAAAGTTAGAAATTTTGAAGCCAAGTTTTAGGGAGGGTTACAACAAGAAAATGGAAATTTGTGTTGAGCCTTGTGGAACATATTTAATAGGAAAGGATCTTGAATGTATGGTGATACTGGAAAAGGCAGGCACGAGACAATATTTTGAGAAATTCACTGGACATATTGAAGGCATAACCATGAAATTTTCTCATACTTTCAACGATGAATGTGAAAAGGTAGGAAACTTAACCATACATTTCTTAGAAAATTCATTAGATCATATGCTAGGGCTTCCTCAATTAGGTGTGAAGTGGTTCAAGAATAAATCTATTGATGTTAAATACTGGACCCCTTTCCTAATCATAAATAGGAAAAAACCCAATTGGGTTGCAGGGGTATCCAAGACCTTGCTTAAAGATCCATGGAAAGACTCTGAATTCACAGAGGCAACTCAAGATGCTTAGAATGGCTTCAGCAGATAGAGAAAGGGAAAAAAATAAAAGTTACCAAAACTTAGTGAAAATGACATTATCACGAAGAGTGCGTCGCAAGATTTCTAACGATGCAAACAACTCGTCAAACCGAGTTACATATCAAAATATATTCACGGTCAAACTTTTGGTCAACCTAGCCCAGTCAGCATGGATGAGCCATCATCCGTATTGCTGACGTCATCATCAGTATAGATGACATCATCATCCATACAACACACATGGCAAGCACAGAAGGCAACATGTGTCATGATGATTTCAACATGATGATGTGGCAACACTAGAGGCTGCCATGTGTCACTCGTTTTTGGAATTTTCGGGTTGCCATGTGGACCAATGAAAACATGCCATGTGGAAGTCCATACAAGACACATGGCAGGATGACATGGCATCCATACAACACGTGGCAGGGTGACGTGACAGACATGTGACATGGCAGGGTGACTGTACAAAGAGGTGACGTGGGCCAATGTTTGGCTGCCACGTGGCCCTATCATGGGCTGGCACGTGGTAGTGGGAAAATTCCCAATGATGTCCAACAACCAAATTATTAAAAATATATATAATACAAATACCTCCAAATCTAGCAGTGGTTCCACCAGATTTGGTGGCATATTCCGCCAACTGCTAAACTTAGCCGCCTCCGCCAAAATCTTCGTCGTTGTAGTAGTATATATTGCCAAATATAGTAACTGTTGTAACTATATGCTATAAGGGGAAGCCTGTGGGTTCGACCTCGGGACCTCTGCCTAACCAACGTCTTAACATAACATCCAACTACCAACGCGCCAACGGTCCCATTATTACACAACCGCCCATATTTTATTATAAAAAGGGGTTTCTGCCAGAGTACGGGGAGGAGAACCAAGAGCATGGATGTATGGAAGAGACACAAATTTTGAGACAGAGGCATGTATTTTGAGACATAGTCCAGTCATTAATTGTAGGTTCATGCACAAAAACCGAGACAAGATTTTCTCTTGGGCCCAAAAGTGCCAAACTCAAATCGACGCATGGAGACAATCATTTTTAGGTAATTCGATGACACGAACGCATTGGTGATGTTTGTTTTATGATCTGAGCAAATATTTTGTATCTTAACTCTAGAATGAGGTATAATTATGTATTTTTCCCAATTCTTTTGTGGAGTTAATAAAATGACCTACCCATTTGAGAGCAAGACCCGAAGACGTAGTCCACCAGGGACGAACTCTGTTAACAAGTTCTTTTTGTTTACATTTGATTCTTATGAATCTTTCCTTTTTATTTTTTCCTTCTTTATGGTGCACTTTGGTTTATGCTCATTTAATACAATTCTTTAATAAGTTACCGAATGAAAACATCCCAGATCATGTTGGTATCAGAGCAGTCGTCTTTGAATTGAATTATTGAGTATGAATGCTTACTAGGGCCAAGCATAAGCAGGGTGAAGGAAATATTAAGAATTTCAATCCTGAAGTTGGTCGTGCATCCCGAAGGAAGAAAATGGCAGAAGAGGACAAGTGTGATGAATGTGAGAAAAACTTTCACATGGTATTTTATCGCATGTCAAAAATGGTCGAATGAATGTATGGAGATTACGAGAACAGGATGAAGAAGAAATGGAAGAAAAAGGAAGCACATGCAGATGATGATGCTTCAGTAAATCAAGGGGCTAGAGGAGATCTTCCTGAACCTCCATCTTCAGCTTCAAGTTCTAGTTCTTCTTCCCCTGAGCGTTCTCATCATTCTCATCATTCTATGCATAAAGCCTCTTTTAAGAAACCATTATTAAAGCTTGATGTAAAATTTTCTTTACCTATGTTTAATGGAGATGCTAATCCTGAAAAGCTAGATAATCGGATCCGACAGGTTGAAGTATATTGTCATGTTCAGCATATTGATGAAGAGGAAGTTAAAGTGCAATTGGATTCTCTTGGGTTGGAAGGCACCGCTCTCGTATGGTGGGAGAGAAAGATTCGGGACATAAGTAAGTGTGGTAATTTTCTTTCCTCATGGTCGAAATTTAAATAAGAGATAAGGAAGTAGTTCTATCCATTAGGGTATTTACATAAAGAAATGATATAATGAAAAACTTTAAGGAAAAGTAAAGGTCAAACTGTACAAAGTTTCACAGAAGAATTTAGGAAGAAATATCTTGCATTAAAAATTCCTTTGGATTCTTATGAAACTTTAATGAAGTATATTGGAACACTTCACAGTTATATTCGTCATACGTTTCTCTTGTTCAACCCCACTAGTCTTGATGAAGTTTGTGTGCAAGCCACTCACCTTGAGAACAGGGGGAAACATGTTCAAGAAGATCCCATGAAGAAACCTTCCAATATCCCACATAAGACTTTTAAGAGGTTTAAAAAGAAGGAAAATAATACCACTACAGTGGTGAGAGAAGCAGGAAATCCATCTTGCACTCATTGCAAGAAAAGTGGTCACGACGATGAACACTGTTGGAAACTGCATCCAAAAAAGAAGCCAAAACAGTTCAGTGGAAAGGGGAAGACAAAGACCGTTGCTACAATGCAACAAGATATTGGTTCCGATTCAGGAGATGAAGGAAAGATCATAATAGTTGGAGTACAAGGTAAAGATTCTCTTCATACTAGTTCAAGTTCATATGATGTATGTTGATGAACGAAAGAGGAATGGATTATTTCACATAAGAGTTATATCTAAACACCCTAAGATAGATACATTATTTTATCTGGGTTCCCAAGTAAACTTAATATCTGAAGCACTTGTCAAGAATATGGGTCTTGAAACGAAAGCACATCTGAAGCCTTATCCTCTTGGTTGGGTAAGTGAAAAAGAAAAAATTAATGTCACCAAACAATGTAGGGTCAGATTTTCTACTGCTTCAAAGTTAATTGATGAAGTGGATTTGGATGTTATACCGCTTTATATATGTGGCATAGTGTTGGCAAGTCCTTATCTTTATGATAGAAAAGAAGTCTTCTTCCGTCATGATAATAAATACCACCTTACTAAAGGGGGAGTGGAATATATTGTTAGAGCACATAGCATGAGGGTAAATACAACACTTGTTAGTTAAGGGAAAATGAAAATACTCATAAACAATAATAAGAGATATGTACTCATGGTCGTCAAAGAGAAATATTTTGGGACATCTGACGCTTTCCAAGGGTGTGATCCATCTCATAAAAATGAATTAATTGATATTGTTTCTAAGTATGATGGTATTTTTTAGGAACCAGATGGATTACCTCCTAAGAGGGAAATCCAACATGAGATACATCTTCAACAAGATTTTCCTCTTCCTAATGTGGGCATGTACAGGATGTCGGTTGTGGAGATGACAAAGATCAAGAAACGGGTACATGTCTTATTGGATCAAGGGTTCATCAGGCCCAATTCATCTCCTTGTGGTTATCCAATCGTGATGGTTCCAAAGAAGGATGGAACATGGAGAATGTGTGTCGATTATCAGGATTTAAACAAAATCACGGTGAAAAATCGATACCCTCTTCCTCGTATAGATGATTTACTTGATCAGTTGAAGAATGTTGTTTATTTCACTAAGTTGGATTTGCGTAGTGGATATAATCAAATCAAGTTCACAGAATAAGATGCATGGAAGACTTCCTTTAAGACCAAACAAGGATTGTTTGATTGGTTAGTTATGTAGTTTGGGCTTTGTAATGCTCCGACAACTTTCATGTGTGTGATGAATGAGGTATTCAGGCATTTCCTAGATGACTTTGTGATTGCGTATTTATACAACATTCTTATTTTTAGACAGACTTGGGATGAAAATGTAAGGCATGTAAAGAAGGTATTGGATACTTTGAAAAGGGAGAAGTTGTACGTAAAAATGTCTAAATGTGAATTTGGAAAGACTGCACTTGTATACTTAGATCATATTGTAGTAGGAGGGCAATTGAAAATTGATCCTCCCCAAATTGATGAAATTGTAAATTGGCCTTAGCCAAAAACTGTAACCGAGGTCCAAAGCTTCTTAGGTGCAGTCTATTATTGGAGGAGGTTCATTCCCAACTTCTCCTTTATAATAGTTCCTTTGCATGCCTTAACTAGTGTGAATAACACTTTTTAGTGGGAAGGAAAGAAACAAAAATATTTCGACACTTTGAAGGAGAAAATTAGTACCACACCAGTATTAGCACTGTCGAATCTTCAATAGCCTTTTGAGATTGAGATAGATGCCAATGAATACACCATGGGTGCAGTATTGATGCAATACCATACGCCTATTTTTTACCACTCTGAAACTTTTAACCAAGCTGTTGTTAACTATCTTGCATATTGTAAACAGTTGTATGCATTAGTCCAAAGCATAAAGAAATGGAAGCGTTACTTTTTAGGGAAGGAACCAATCATACATACAGATCACCGGCCCTTACAGTATCTCCAATAACATACCAAACTGCAACAATCTCGACACTACATATGGATGGGGTTTCTACAAAAAAATCATTTGGTAATAAAGTACAAGAAGGGTACAAGTAACAAGGTAGATGATATGCTTTCTAGACCTCTTATTGTTGCTTCTATTATTTTTAAGAATACTTATTTATCTCATGATAGCTATGTAGAACAATATGTCATCGATGAAGATTTTAAAAATATATATGAGAAGCTAATCCATGGTGCACAGGTAGAGAACTATTGTCTGTAGGGAAAAATACTCTACCATCTTGGAAAGATATGTATTCCTATAAGTGAACGAATCCATGCAATACGATAAGCTCACACTTCTCTTGTGTCTGGGAATTTTGGGGTAGGAAAAACTATGGCTCATTTGCAGAGATTTTGTTATTGGCCTTAAATGAATGAAATTGTAAATAAATATGTAAAGGGGTGTGTGATGTGTTATACTTGTAAGCCCACTAATAGAAAATTGGGGCTATACTCACCACTTCCTATTCCATCCCATCCATGGGAAAGAATTTCCATGGATTTTGTAGGGGGTTTACCAATGACCAAAGGGGGTCATGACTATTTGTATGTTGTAGTGGATAGGTTCAGAAAGATGTGTATATTGATGCCATGTAAAAAGGAGGTCACTGCTTAGTAGATTGCTAATATCTTCTTTCTGTATGTTTGGGTTCACTCCAGGTTACCCACATCCATTGTCTCAGATTGAGATACTCGATTCCTTGGGGATTTTTGGACTAGACTATGGAGAATGATGGAAACCAAAATGAAGAGGAGCACTTCTTTCCATCCACAGATCGACGAACAAACAAAGGTGGTAAACATAAAAATGTTACTTTTGCTTCGAGGCTACTACATCAAGCATCCCAAGTTATGGGATGAACAACAAATACCCTATGTACAACATGCTTACAACTGAGCTTTACATTCCTCCACTTAGATTTCACCTTTTGAGACATGTTTTGGGTACCTACCCAAGGTTCCTTTCGACTTGATGTATGGGAGATATGTCAATGTGCATGAACAATGAACAGAGGACAAAGCCCGCAAGTTCATCCAGAGGATCCAACAGATACACCAGGCAGTCAGGGAACAGTTGGAGAAAATTAAAGAATAATATAAGGCTAGACATGACAAGCACAGGGTTGATCATCAGTTCCAGGTTGGAGACTGGGTATGGCTTCACATCAACAAGGAGATATTGAAGGGTGAAGGCAAGAAACTCAAGCCCATTCGTTATGGACCCTTCAATATCTTGGAGAAAAGTGGTACCAATGTTTTTTGTTTGGATCTTCCACCTTATATGAAAATTTACTCCATTGTGAACATAAATAACTTGAAACTTTTTGATCCTCCCATGATCATGGATCGTGATGAGGAAGTTTCAATACCTTCATTTGATGAGTTTGCACCTGAGTACTTTGATGAGTTACAAGAAGATATCATCCTGGACAGAAGTACAATGACGCAGGGGTGATGTTGATTATCTTCGAGTAGGCTTAAAGGGCACACATCCAAGAAAGGAAAAGTGGATTGAGAAGGACAAAGTGAGGGGACTCTTCCCTCACTTACCTGTTGATTGATGAAATCTTTTGGTGGTCCAAAAATCTCTCAGTGGGAAGGCGTGATCCAAAAAAGATCCAAAGAAGGATAATAAGAAATCAGAATTCATAGAGGCAACTCAGGATGCTCAGAGTGGCTTCAACAGAAAGAGAAAGGGAAAAAATTCAAAGTTCCCAAAACTTAGTGAAAACGAAATTATCACGAAGAGTGCGTCACAAGATTTATAACGACGGAAATGACTCGTCAAACAGAGTTACAGATCGAAAGATATCTGCGATCAAAGTTTTGGTCAACCTAGCCCAGTCAACAGGGATGAGTCAGCATCCGTACTATTGACGTCAACATCAGTATGGATGATGTCATCATATGTACAACACACGTGGAAAACACAGAAGGTGATATGTGTCATGATGATGTCAACATGATGATGTGGCAGCACCAGAGGCTACCACATGTCACTCATTTTTGGACTTTTCGAGCTGACATGGGGACCAATTAAAACATGCCACATGGTAGTTTGTATAGGACACATGGCGTCCGTACAATACGTGGCATGATAACGTGGCATCCATATAACACATGGTAGGATGACATGGCAGATAGGTGACGTGGCAGGGTAACTATACAAAGAGGTGATGTGGGCCAATGTTTGGATGCCACATGGCCTAGTCATGGGCTACCATGTGACAGTGGGAAAATTCCCAATGATGCCCAACAACTGAATTATTAAAAAAAAATATAATATAAATACTGCCAAATATGGCGGCGGTTCCACTAGATTTGGTGGCATATTCTGCCAACTGCTAAACTTAGCCGCCTCCGCCAAAATATTCGTCGTTGTAGTGGCATATACCACCAAATATAGTAATTGTTGTAACTATATGCTAAAATGGGAGGCCCGCAGGTTCAACCACGGGACCTCCGCCTAACCAATGTCTTAACATAACATCCACTTACCAATGCACCAACGATCCCATTATTACACAGCTGCCCATTTTTTATTATGAAAAGGGGCTTCTGCCAGAGTACAGGGAGGAGAACCAAGGGCATGGTCGTACGAAAGAGATACAAATTTCAAGGCAAAGGCATGGATTTCGAGACAGAGTCCAGTCATTATTTACAAGTGCTGACACAGAAACTGAGACACAATTATCTCTTGGGAACGAAAGTGCCAAACTCAGATCGAGGCGTGGAGACAATCATTTTTAGGTAATTCGACGCTACAAACCCAGTGGTGATGTTTGTTATCTGATATGAGCAAAGATTCTGTAGATTAACTCCAGAATGAGGTATACTTATGTATTTTTCCCAATTCTTTTGTGGAGTTAATAAAAAGGCCTACCCATTTCAGAGCAGGACCCAGAGACGTATTCCACCAAGGACGAAATCCATTATCAATTTCTTTGAGTTTACATTTGATGGTTATGACTCTTTCCTTTTGAGGTTTTCCTTCTTTATGGTGCACTTTGGTTTATGCTCATTTAATACAATTCTTTAATAAGTCACCGGATGAAAAGATACCAGATCATCAGATCACGAATCAAGAATATTAGGCAAGAAATAATTTGTAATAAATGTATGGAAAAATCTTAGGATAGTTAGTTGATACATTCACATTATATATAGTTAATATTGCAAAGACCAAAGGGAGGAATTTTAGAGTCATAAGGCATATTTCTCTTGCCTAATAATTGTTAAGTTCTTTATGAAAAAGAGACCAATATATTGAAGCAACATTGGTATTTTTATTCAAGGATCTTTTATTACATATGTTTCTTTCTTGGATTTTTTTTTCTGAATTAAATTAAAAGTTGTTATTTTTAGCAAGTTTTAGTTTAATCTTGGAAAATAGAGTTGTTAGACTTTGTATTGAATTAAATAAGATTGATAACATTTGCATTCCTGTTAGATGTTGATGAGTCTTCTTTCTTTCAATTATTATTAATCCTAGATGATAATTACATTATGCTCTTCAATTAAAATATCAAGTTTAAGACTTGTTTTCATGAATGATTATTTTTATGATTTTATGGAAATAATTGCATGTTCTTGAAACAATGATATAGTTGAGAGAATTATTTCTCTAAATCTTGTCATTTATTCTCTTCTTATGCTTGATATATGTTAGATAACAAATATTTACATTTCAACCATTCAATTCCTTGAAGGTTGTTAATGAATTGATAGAGTTCAATAACACATTTCAATAAGATTTTTGTCTTACAATTTGATGTGTACTAAAGATTCTAGATTATCTCTTTGGTAGATAGTAATGATTTATATCTATTCTTAGAAACAATCATTGGAATATTCAAATTATTCTTGAAGTAAAGAATTCCTTCTAATACTTTAAGAATCTCTCATCTTTATCTCCACATCTTAGATTTGCTCTCATCTTTTAGATAGGAATAGCGCGTAAGTGTTATTTTATTTTACAAAAATAACTTAGGAGAGATTCAATACCAAAGAAATAAAGTCTATT
Source organism: Picea sitchensis (assembly GCA_010110895.2). NCBI lineage: Eukaryota > Viridiplantae > Streptophyta > Pinopsida > Pinales > Pinaceae > Picea > Picea sitchensis. The sequence continues at coordinate 29,176 of SNQJ01S0084451.1, forward strand.
TCCGAAGAGAAAACTATTTGAGCGGAAAATTGAGACCACAAAATTGGTTGGAAACTACCATCCCAAAAGAAAACTCGCATAATTTGGGCTTTTGTTGGAACAAGATTTTGGGACCAGTTTTGGGGAACTACACAACACACACAAAAGAAGAAAATATAGTTGGCACACTTTTAGGGATCATCGTGCACAAAAGAAGGAAGACCGTTGAAGCCATTAGGAATTTCGGGTCCATCGATATTGGCTAAGCCCCATTGTGATTGTCTAAATATGTAAAGATGTTTTGGATAGAGGAAGAGAAAGAAGTAGTAAGGGAAGTAAGTAAGTAGCAAAGAGCGACAAAGAGATAGGAGAACGACAAGGGGATTTTTATGTCTAAGAAATAATGCATGATCACAATGCACATATTTTGTAATGGATGTTCTGAATAATATAATAAGAATTTATTCGTTGTGGACGTATCCCATATTGGGTGAACCACGTTAATCATGGTGTCTATGTGTTATGATGTGTCATGATGTTATGTTTATTACACTCATATGATATATGTTTTGTTTCTATGAATATCTTACATGTTAATATGTTTCTACTCACATGATATAATGCTAAGTAGAATGGTTAGAAGGACCGCCTCCCATCCCTTCATACCTGTGGAAACTTGGTTCCTACAATTCCCATAGATACCTCAGGTGAGACTTCACTTGCTTGTGGGTGATGCTAAAAGGGCCGATATCTAAGGGTTTTTTTGGTGAATTCATGTTGAACCTTGGGTCTTCGCACTATGCGCCAAAAAATGGTTCCTTTGTCGGGACCGAGATATGTGACTGGAAGGAATGTGGAGGCCAATTGAGTGTTCAATTATGAGCTTGATTTCTTATGCGGATTAATTATTTTATTTTCTTCAATACTTTGATTCCAGCTTAATACACTTCAACAATTTCAAATCATAATCGAATAGAAATAATTATGAAGATAAGTAAACATGCATATCAACAACACATATACCCTGGGGAAACCCTGTACAGGGATTAAAACCCCAACAAACAATATTCCTTTATTGCATTAATAATGTAAGATCTCTTACAAATATCCACCATGAA